>VDFB02191206.1:0-23547 GCA_007258455.2 Sequoia sempervirens | reverse complement strand
AAAGTTTATCATAACATCAAATTATGAGCATATTTTAGGCTCATCACACATACTTCATCAAAGAAAAAACATTATACAAAGAGCACACTTAGTCATCCAAAATGAGTTTTATATAATCCGTTTGAAACGTAGAAAAGGCCATTACAAAGATTGCAATATTTAGAATATTGTTATATTCACCAATTGCATGTTACAATCATACAAGTAATTATGGCAAGGGAAGTATTTACAACCACAAAATACCTTCCTATAGAAACACAAACACCAATGGATATATTCTCTACACAACATTGTTGGAGTTATGGACAGACACTGAGAGGGGGGGTGAATCAGTGTCTACACTTTTTAAAACTTCGACCAAGATTTTACAATCTGGTTTCCTTTTCTTTCAACAATAGTGTAGAGTAATCTCATTTGAAAGCACAAAGATATGACAACATAAACTCAGTCTATTAGACAACTTATGAAAACATGATTTGAGTGAGATATCTTGCATTTCCCAAAACATAGCTTAGATTAGATCTCAATATTATTCTGATTAATGCATTCATGAGTTGAATGTAATCATTCATAAATAGAATTGAGAACAACACTAAACCCAACTATGAACTGAAACAACAATCAACATAGAAAAGTAGTGAGCACATAGAAGAAAAGAGACAAAGAATTTACCGAGTGGAAAACCCTCCTGGGGTAGAAAAACCACTCCTAAACTGCCTTACTGGCTTAATCTTCAAAACCACTTTTAACAATGCCTTATAGGCTAATTTTTGAGCACCAACTCAAGGATCACCAAACCCTCATTTAGAGACACCAATCTCAAGGAGCACCAACCCCTTACTGAGATTACACAATTACAATCATAATATATCAGAGGATCACTCTGTTTACAGTTAAGTTCATAACACTCTACTTCTAATACTCTAGGAGTGATCCGTAAACGATCGAGCACTTGCTAAAAATAGTTAACGAGTTAGACTTACAAAGACTACAGTAGTCAATCTAACACCAAGATCTTTTAAATTATCGATAAGAATCCAACATGTAAATTCAAATCTTTAATCTACTAAGCTCAAGAAAAAACAACTGCAAGAAATACAAAAGAATAGAAATGAGATGATAACGGAGTTCACCGAAATCAGCTACGTTTCTGGATTTTCCAGAAAAATGAATCGATCTATTGCCTTCAAGACTTGGAAGTGCCACAGGTTACAAAAAGAAGTCAACTTTCGCCTTACAAGAGGCCTCTAGAAAGAAGCTTCGCCTATGACTACTCCCACATCGGCAAGACATCTTTGTAGAAGAACAACAAGAAGCTTACAAAGCTTTTACAAAGACTATGCAAAGTCTTGCCAAGTTTCAAAAATCTCCTCCTGGTCAAATTACTTGGTTTGCAGAAGAAAGGCTTGTGAAGAATTGACTCGAGAAGAATTGGATGATCTCTAAACCCAATACAGCCCCTTTTTATACCATTACATAGGCTTATTATGGTTGAAAACCATAATATTTACAAAATCATGTAATCTCCCCTTAAATGGAAAATAAATAACCTATTCCCCAATTTTTACATAAAAACAATTACGTTTGTTTCAAGCCCTCATTTGTTACATTTATTTGGGCTATTTGTGGTTTTAGGAGTTTGTTATTTTATAAACAAATAACCTTTAATAGGTTATATTGTTTATAAATCAGGCTTCACAAATAGCTAAGAAGAACCGAGGCCATACATATTAATAGCACCATACAATGGTGTAATGGCCGGCATACATTTTACATACCCGCCAGTCGAGGGTTCCAACCCCAACTGACTATTTTTAAATAGTCGATCAAAACTTCCACACAACAAAACAAATAGTCTCCGCAATTATATAACTATCCACTGCTTGGTGTAATGGTCAACATATCGGCTATCAATTGTTTGGTGAGGGGGCCGAACCCCCCTAACAACATTTTGTTAAAACAAACACATACACACCAGCGACAAGGAAGAATTGGAGAGCCACATGTCAGGGAGATATTTGCCAAAGAATCCAAGCTAGCATCCATGTTAGCCCACGTGTCTACCACATCATCTAATGAGTTAGCCACCACTGAATGCCATGTCACCACCACGTCACCCAATGACTCAACTACCACTTGATCCGGTGAAGACGTGTCCACACCTGATTTGTCCACATCATTCACCGTACTGCCAACTCAATTGATGACATCATCATACGAAGTGACATGTGTTAGCTTCTGATTGGTACAACTCGATATTCATATGATGACCTATCTGTGAAGTCAGCATGATGACATGATGCTGACATCAGCAATTGTACCTCATGGTACCTTGGTCAACTATGGGCTTTGACTAACGATATCTTCCACGTACAGGCTCCGTTTTTGACAAAATGAACGCCATTGGAATCATGAAGATGAGACCTTCACAATGATGCCAACCTTGACCAATTTGGTGACGATGAATTTTTCACCTTTCTCCTCGTCCCTGATAGCTGAGTTGACCAACCTTTGACTGAACTTTGACTGGAAATAACTTGCACAAATGGACTCCTTTTTCACCCATTCAAGTTGTGCCCAATTCAAAATTCTATGCTCTATGAAATGACACTACTTCTGAGAGAAACTGGAACACTGCAATTTTCAGGTTCCGAAGATCCACCTCGATCAAACCTCCCCATTGAACAACTTTTGGTCCTCCAAAAGTTTATAGTTCCTTGAAAACATCTCGCATTCAACATCTTGCCACTTCCCATGATCTTAATCACTCGAACAAACTGCCACATTTGCCTGTTGGGGTCTTACACTTCAACAATGTAGGAATTCACAACTCCCCATGATGTAGTTCAAAAATGGAACTTAAAACACCCAAAGCAAGAAGGAAAAATTGAGTATGATAAACCTATCCCTTACTACTTCTCATAGGTAGTTCGCATTCTGCATCTCTTACCTTCTTCTAGCTTGCTTCTATTGCTCCTCCAATTACTCAAGCACAAATTTGTGCCTTAGCCTGACATATTCCTTCACCCTTGTATTTCAGAATAGCTAATTCAAGACTCCACCACATAGCTTGGGTATCGTCCATCTAAAACAACAAGGTCATCGATAAATCCTTCAAGAACTCCAACTGAGTTCAGACTTATCCTAGAAATGACCATCACTGAGTCTTCAAGCTGAGAACATAAAAGGTCATTGCTGACCGTTCTCAACAACTCTGTCTGGAAAGTGCTCTTCAACTGAAGCTTCACACTGAAAGAACCTACAAGAAACTACAAGAAAAAAATTGCTATCCTGGAGTAAGAAGTTATCCAGTATCTCTTTCCACTGATTACAAGAGACATGGCTTCCAAGAGCCTTACAAATTCTCAATCAGAAAGAAATACAACTTCATAAATAAACTATTACAAACAATTTTAATGAGTTTTATTCTCACAAAACCACACTAGCTTATTAACAAATTTATTACACTTCAAACACATAATAAACACACACAAGTTGATATACTAGCTCGACGAGCAACATTCCCTGCTCTTTCAGAGTTGTTCGAAGGAACTCTCCTTTACTGGTTGCTTAGGTTGTGGCTTCATTTCCTCTGGGATTGCTTCAGGGGTGGTAGCAACTACCGGCTCTGTTGTCATCTCATCAACATGCTGGTGGTTGGGTCTCTCTATGGACCTTGATCAACGATGGAGCTCTGGATGCAGCTTCCAACACTTTGCATCCCAATGTCCACTAATGCCATAGTAGGTTCAAAAATTCTGAATTCTAGAGGATTGTCCTGTTTCCTTTCTGAATCCCAATCCTTGGTTTCGTGGTCATTTCTTTGCCTTGACCGGATAGGTGATACCTTCCTTAGAAACACTAAGGCCCTTTCCTCTAAAACCCATCTTTCCTAGCAGCTTCATTCTGATACCTTTTGTGTGCTTCTCAAAGTGTACAAAAGAGCTCTACTCATCCTCTGCTGACTTCTTCTAATATGTGGAAGAAGATACTTCGAGATAATTGTTGTCACTATCTGACATATTAAGAGTCTCAAGGTACTCCATCTGCTGACAATAGGCACACTCTACTACACTAGGAGAATTCGCCCAATCGTGGCCACAAGCAAACTTGGCCAATGGCTTTGTCACTGAAGAGGCCCCCATACTATCAGGCGGGGTAAGTGGGGAGTATGAGGATGATGTATCCTTAGAATGTGGACAAAACTCACAAATGTGGCCACTCTCAGATACAAAAGGACTCCTCTTGTTCTGCTCTCCATTGAACTCTTGTAACAAGGCCTGCAACCTCTGGTTCTCCGCATTGGCCTCTCTCAATAGTCTCTTCAATTCTTCATTTTCTTTCTGCAAATGATGATTTTCCTCCTCTAGCCTCTGCATCTTGTCAGATTTTTCACAATGATCGTGAAAAATAGTCTCGATTATCTTCTTCATTTCAAAGAACTCTCGTACCATTGACGATGTCATCACTGTGGATGCTTCACCTAATTCAGATGCCATCTTGTGATTAACTACAAAAGGAGCTTAGTAACCTGCTCTAATACCACTTGATCCATAAACGATTGAGCACTTTCTCAGAATAGTTAACGAGTTAGACTTACAAAGACTACAGTAGACAATCTAACACCAGGATCTTTTAAATTATAGATAAGAATCCAACATGTAAATTCAAATCTTTAATCTACTAAGCTAAAAAAAAAAAAATTGTAAGAAATCACAAAAGAATAGAAACGAGATGATAACGGAGTTCACCAAAATTGTCTATGTCTCCGGATTCGCCAGAAAAATGAATCGATCTATTTCCTTCAAGACTTGGAAGTTTAACAGGTTACAAAAATGTGTCAACTTTAGCCTTACAAGAGGCCTCCAGAAAGCAGCTTCGCCTATGACAACTACTCCCACGTCGGCAAGATGTCTTTGTAGAAGAACAATAAGAAGCTTACAAAGCTTTTACAAAGACTATGCAAAGTCTTACCAAGTTTCGAAAATCTCCTCCTGAGATTACTTGGCTTGCAGAAGAAAGGATTGTGAAGAATTGACTTGAGAAGAATTGGATGATCTCTAAACCCAATGCACCGCCTTTTTATACCATTACATAGGCTTATTATGGTTCAAAACCATAATATTTACAAAATCATGTAATCTCCCCTTAAATGGAAAATAAATAACCTATTCCCCCATTTTTACATAAAAACAATTACGTTTGTTTCAAGCCCTCATTTGTTACATTTATTCGGGCTATTTGTGGTTTTAGGAGTTTGTTGTTTTATAAACAAATAACCTTTAATAGGTTATATTGTTTATAATTTGGGCTTCACAAACGGCTAAGAAGAACCAAGGCCACACATATTAATAGCACCATATAATGGTGTAACGGCTAGCATACATTTTACATACCCGCCGGTCGGTGGTTCCAACCTCAACTGACTATTTTTAAATAGTCATTCAAAACTTCCACACAACAAAACAAATGGTCTCTACAATTATATAACCGTCTGCCTCCTAGTGCAATGGTCAACATACTAGCTATCAATCGTTTGGTGAGGGGGTCAAACCCCCCTAACAACATTTTGTTAAAACAAACACATACGCACCGACGATGAGGAAGAATTGGTGAGCCACATGTCAGGGAGATATTTTCTGAAGAATCCAAGTCAGCATCCACATTAGCCCATGTGTCCTCTATGTCATCTGATGACTCAGCTACCACTAAATGCCATTTTACCACCACATCACCTGATGACTCAGCTGCCACTGGATCCAGTGAACACGTGTCCACACCCGATTTGTCCACATCATCCACCGTAATGCTAACTCAATTGCTGACATCATCATACAGAATGACACGTGTCAGCTTCTGATTGGTCCAACTCGATATCCATATGATGACCTATCTGTCAAGTCAACATGATGACATCATGCTGACGTTAGCAACTATACCTCATGGTACCTTGCTCAACTATGAGCTTTGACTGACGATATCTTCCATGTATGGGCTTCGTTTTAGACAAAATGAATGCCATTGGAATCATGATGATGAGACCTTCGTGATGACACCAACTTTGACCAATTTGGTGATTATGAATTTTTCACCTTTCTCCTCATCCCTGATAGCTGAGTTGACCAGCCTTTGATCGAACTTTGACCAGTAATAACTTGCACAAACAGACTCCTTTTTCACCCATTCAATTTGCGTCAGATTCAAAATTTTGTGCTCTATGAAATGACACTGCTTCCAAGAGAAACTAGAACACTTGAATTTTCAGGTTCAAAAGATCCACCTGGATCAAGGAGCAATGTCCCAGTATTACATCCAATTCCCTCTCTTGATTACAACCAGAATAACTATCTCTCAGAATTACAGGCCAACAACTTCTTCATAGTTTTCAACACTAGTTTTTATATACATTTCAAGTATATTTGTAATCAAGAAATCTTCAAAAAGTGTTTTTCACAAGATTTTGAAACTCTCTTGCTATTATTAGAATATGAAGCTAATTCATAATGATCTATAGATGAAAACAAAAATTAGAGTAACGTCTATCCATAGAGCTTTTAGTTTCTATGCTGAATCAGGAGATTTCAAATTGTAACTGAAGGATTTTCATCTGAGTTATGATAGCCTACAAACTGAAAATCATATCCTTTGAAATCTTAGAGAATACCTTGCCAGATATTCGATACCAACCAAAGAAGTTTGTATGCAACTATATTTATAAAATCACATGTCGGTCATAGAATCAGAGTTTGTTAAATATTCGCTGAGTCATCCAGACAAGTATGTCGAAAGGAAATTATAACATTGATCATTCCTTTGTCCCTATGTGTCACAATGACTTTCTACCATCAGGGAGAAAGCATATTGAAGACCTTTTATGTTTTAGTCACTGAGACACAAGAGTCAGAGAGATGTCATGTCGAATTCATAATGTTACGCCGAGAGCCAAATGTTATTTTCTTTCCAATTGTTGAGACTTAGTGAAGTCAAGAAGACCTCTTGTAGACCATTCAGTGTCTTACCAAAAGACCACGAGATTAATCCTGTCGCTATGTCAAATCATTTTTCTTACTGACAAGACCCTTTTGATTTCCATTCACTATCGTTGTAGCCTTTTGATATCAGAGAGACCTCTTAGAGAGTACTTTAAGTTATACCAAAATACATTCTTTCATCCTATGTCGCTGTAGCCTTCAACTTTTAGGGAGACATCTTGTAGATAAGTCTTTGTTTTACCGAAATACATTCGATACACATTGTCACTGTGACAATCCATTACCTATGCCAAAGTCCTTTGTTAATATCAAGTCACCAAGACAATTCATAGTCGGGGAGACACTATATAGATTGTCCTCTATTTTGCTAAAACATCTCAAGCTCATTCTAGATCACCAAGACATTATCATTCTCACACCGATGGAGATTTTTATTCAATTGGCAAGACACAAGGTATTCGTTAAGACCATACCCTGAAGAAAATAACTCTCACTGATGAGCCTTTGGAAGAAACCCCTTATGTGATGTTACTGTGACTTTATGACTCTTTCATTGATGCAACCTTCATTCACTTGTGTGTCGCTGAGACAATCTAGATCTTATGCCGATGAAGTCCTTTTATGTTTCATTGGTGAGACCCACAAAATTCATTATAAAATTATACCAAAGAGGTAACCTTGTACTAAAATGCTTTATCCACTCTGAGTCGCTAAGACATTAGAAACCTTTCACCGAAAGCCCCTCATTAGACTTAGTTGCCAAGACTTGATGGGCTTGTTGAGACTCTACATCGAAACTCATGAGTCTTACCGAAATCCCACGTGATCATTCTTGTTCACCAAGACTTCTAGAATGTCCTTTTGAACGCAATTCTCCAACGGTGGTCAGTGTGACATTGAATGTTCGCGATGACATCATACCGATAGTTTTACACTATGTTGATATCCTACCTCATGCACTAGTCGGTGAGACCAAGAGGAGTTTGCTGAGATGTTACACCGAATACTCCAAGTCTAGCCAAAGTGAATCCCATACGTTATGTCGGTGAGATAAAAACACTTCGCCAAGACCTCCTACCGTAGTTCATAACTTATGCCGAAAGACTTCCACATGCACTTGTCTGGGAGACATTACCATTTCGTTAAGACATCATATCGATGGGATAACTCATGTTCATATGATTCTTTCCTATGCCAGTCGGTGTGACAAACCAATATCCCTGAGACCACATACCGATATATTTAACTTATGCTGATATAACTACTATCTATCACTGAAACAACATGTGTGTCATGCCAAAATAACCTTTCTTGAGGAGGTCACCAAGACACAAAACACTCAATGAAACTTCATGCTGATAGGGATTTCTTACACCGATGAACCACCTTATGAGTTAGTCGGTGAGACCCGACTCAATCGGTAAAACCTCCCAGTGGTGAACAAACCTTATGCCGATAGACTTTTCTATTGTCACCAAGACCACAAACAATGTCATGCTGAAAGCTGCAAGAATGTTAAATTCTATCGACATAACATCATAAATGTCTTGCCGATAGGCAACTTAGACATTTCAAAGAGGATCGGCAAGACCCTGATATGCAAGGAGAACCATCTTTCAAACTCTATCAGTCAAAGATGTAGCATTCATAACCTGAACCAGAAAAAAACTCATCACCATGAAATTGAACCATAACAACTAACTTTTTGAATAGCCAATAGACATCAAAGAAGTGCCATAATAAATCATATAGATTCAACTTGAGACTAATCATCAAAGAGAACCAACTGAAAGATATTTTGACATCAAGGACAAACTATAAACATAACTGAGATCCAATGAACATATACACATGAAACTAATCCTTCATGTACCTCATGAATTCATAGCCATCTTATAATTGGACAAGGCATTAGTTGAAGCCCTAGAAAAAATATATACCTACACAACCTTCAAATAACACAAGAAAAACTGACCCTTTCCAAAATTTATAGCCTTATACAACATATGAACCTATGGAACCAAACTATATACACCAACACTATTCACATTTAAAATTCATTGCCTAGGATCAATTGAACACAAAACAAGTATTCTATATTAAGAAAGGTCAATCATACTTATTACTAGTGGATGGGATGGTCATGCCATGAATGCAAGTGGGTGGAGAATATAGCACAATAAACACACCATTAGGATAATTAACCACAACAAAAATGTTTCATTAGATGCACAAGAAAAAAAAATCATGGACCTAAGATCTTTCCAATGTTGATTCTTTCACACCCAATAAGGACCAAACACACTTTCACATAACTAAATTATTTATTTTTTATTTGTTCCATGTCGTGGAATTAGAATTATCAAACCCTCAACAAGGCATATGGAATTCATCAAAGCTCAAGAAAATTATGTTCCTAAAGAAAGGAGAAACATTAAAAATGTCAAACCCCTATCACACACTCTATCATGCCTAGAGCCTATCGTGTCCCTTCTCCCATCTACTACATTGACATTTAACTTTTTGTAAGTCAATTATCCTTGTTGGATTTGGATTACGAAACTAAGAACCCATTAGGGGCTCCTAATATTTTTGATACACTAGGAACAATTGATAGACACCTCCCCCTTTGACTTAGCCAATATTTTTATGTTTTATTTTGGTCAATTGATTAAAGCATATGGAAGGGAAGATCTAGTAAATACCACATTATGCCGTGATGAGCCTTATAGACTTCTCATAAGAAATTCTTAATCATGGATCGTGTCATATCAACACATACAAAGGAAGGGAATCAAGAGTAAATGACATTAGTAAATTGAGTCCCAATAATGGCTCTAGTTGGGGATATGTGCGTTTGATAGGGACAACAAGAATCTAGATATTTTATCAAACAAAAATAAGGAAAAACAAGAAATAGAACTAGCTTATGGAAGAAAAAAATGTATAAACATGATGGGATCAAAAAATAAAATGCAAGATACAATATGGACAATAAAGTTACAACTACGAAACAAAATTTTGACACATTGTAGGAAAACCCTACTAAGGATGAAAATAAATTTCTTGCCTCTATTAAACACCATCATGTTGAAGTAATCAATTTCCCTCAACTCATAGTTTTCTCTTTCACAAAAATTCAAAAAATATAATTCTTACAATGTGTTCAAACCCTTGGTATCCATTCATAAATTCTACCCTTGGAATTTATAAATTATGCATGTCTTAATTTATAAGTATCTACCAAAAAATCCCCTTATCTTATAAATTCTTTAATCTATGTTGACTTGTGATGATTGATATAAGTTTTATCGTGAACCATACATTATTTTCCTTTCACTCATATCCACCAATTGATAATTATCTATCTCAATGCACAAAACAAAACAACCCAAGCAGTATTTTTTTTGTCTCCTACTTATGATTTACTAATTATGGTCCATGTTACCCACACTTTGTCATATCCTACTTCTTTGTTAGTTCTTATTTTCTAATTTTACTTGTTTCACTACCTTATTCATAGTGAATTCAATATTTTTTGATATCTAATATGTGTGAGAATTTAACTTTATTTGACCACTAAAGGTTAACCTTTAAATAACATCTTCTTCATTCCTATAGTTTTATTGTCTACCACCACCATAATAAACTCTACCACTGTAATGCTTCTAGTATGACACATATAATTTTCCTTTTGGCTTGTTGTCTTATTTGGTATTTCTTGTGCTAGTATGGCACTTTTCATTGTCCCTTTAGCTCCAAAAAGACTTGTAGTCTTCAAGAGATCAAGGTACCTCAACTCAATGCATTCAATAATATTGTGTTATAGCTCACACTTGAATTCAAAATTCTACACAAGTAACTTTACATCACATCACCCAACTTTATTTCACACCTCATCTCACATCAATTCACCTTGCATTTATACCATCCAAAACATGAAAACATCTTCAAGTAAGATACACTCACCTTGCACTTTACAAATTCATACTAGATTGGCACTAAAATTTCATGTGGTGGATAGGAATGAAAGTGGACCAACATAGAACTTAGCTATAACCCAAACTAACTCTCACATGCCATGCTACTCTTTCAATAATGTGTGTTCATCTTTGAATGTATTGTAAACACTAGGTTAGTCATTACCTATGCAAGTACACCATTAAAATTTGAATTACACACTTCCTCATATCCAAAGATGAATTGGAAACCACATACCACACTTCATCATGATCTAGAATATTCATCTATCAACACTAAATTCATAAAAATCCTTCATAATAATTCACACCTTTAGAATGTACACAACCTGTACATTCAGACTATACTACCAAACATTGAAAAACTAAAATCCAACTTCCAAAGCACCAAACCACAAATAATATTGACACAGGAAAGAGATTAACACCATCAATATATCTTTAGAATTTCAAGATATGAAAAAAAAAAATTTGGAGAAATGTTGAGCAACAACATTTCTCCTAGACACCTTTGTAAGAAACACTACAAAAATAGTTGACACACTAGTGAACACAACTTCCTTTGACCATCAATCCAAAAATAAAAATTACGGATATAGAAACTTTGAACACCTCTATCCAACATATCCAAATCACACAAGCAAATATTCATCTCAAAAGAAATGTGAAGAAAAACTAGAACACCTCTATAAACTAGAATACCTTTGCAACACCATATTTCCTTATTTTATCAGTTCTCTCAATATCCTCAACATATAACCATAAACAAAATCTTATTAAAGTGACACCAAAGGTTAAAAATAGTAACTTAATTGATGAAAACATAATGTAGCTGATCAAAGCAGCAATCTAATCTCAACCACCACACACCTATCATAAATGATGGAACAAGCTTGTTGAAATCAATGACAACATGTTCATACCTACAACAATCTCCCCTTTTATTATTTATGGTAACACAATATGTAAAAAACCATCAAAGATAACATACAACTCTAAACAAGCTTATTTATGTTGAATATTTGGAATATTGAGAGGAGGGGTGAAATAGTATTCCATAAAACCATTCACATAAAATCTATCTAAACATTATCTCAACTCTGATTGAATCAATAAGAGAGAACATGAAAACAATATAGTGCATGAATACACATGAGAACTAGGATTTTTATGTGGAAAACCAAAAATATGAAAAACCACAATGAGGATTAGATCACAATACATTATATCCAGACACAGTATATTACATGGCTCACCACCAAGACTCGCTATCCTTGAAAGGCTCACAACCTGAATACAAAATATAAATAACTACCAAGATAAAAAAGTTATGTCTCACTACGAAAAGTATGAACTAATGAAATACACCTTCTGTGTGCAAGGCTTAGTTCCAATGAATATGTGAATAAGAAGTATTGATTCTCATAATAGTCACTCAATAATTTTGTTCTGATACTCAACTGATAAATCATTTAGGCTTACATATTCAAAAATTCCCTAATACTCTTTTCACTTCACCATACCTCTCTTCTTTCTCATTCCCATTCTCACACTTTCACATGTTCACTCCCCACCCATACTTTTCTCCTTAAAAAATTCTTACATATATATGCAATTATATCTCATTCATCAATTAGGTTGACCTAATTAGATGAACATAAACTAATCAAAAACACCCTTGTCAACACCACATAAGATTTAAAACAATTCTATCGATGTAGTGCATCATTCAAGTTCATGAAGATCCATAGAAAATATTCACAAAGTATATTTAATCTTCTTAATGCATGTAATATGTTAGGTCATCCAAGACAAGGACCTAAACACAAAATCTCCAAACCAACATACAATTCTAAAATAAAAAACCTTCCAAATCCAATATTACATTAGTTTCTCATCATATTACCATCATAAAGGCTACCATTAGAACCGTGGGATTAGAATGTTCTAAAAAAAATGCAAAGTATCGCACACTGATATGAAGAGGAGAGAAACAACTATAGTGTACAATGTTAAACTCTTTCAATTAAAACTTTCTACTCTTGACACAAAACTTCTCAAGATCCTATAAATAGCTATCAGAATGAGTAATAATAACATGGTTAAGATATCAAAGTCATCATTTCTTGTGGTGAAGTTTAGACTAAAAAAACAACACACTGGTTCATTAGTAAAGAATACTTTTGGTAGGGTATGTGCAGGATCATGATGGGCCAAAAAGTGTCAATATGATGGGTATGTGGCCAATGACTATATTTTTACCCAAAATTGATGAAATGAAAAAGGGTTTTTAAAGGAGATTCTCAACTTTCCACTGATATAAATTATGCTTTACGTTGAATTCAATAAGTAATTATTATTCATTCTCTATTGAAATTATGACTAAATTCCTTATTGATAGGATGATTGAAAAAAATCTATAGCTTTCAAATGGTATCACATTTTTTGAATCCAAAACTTGCATCACATTCTATGATTCATATACTATAGGATTAAAAAAAGAAAAATTGAATTTCATCAAGTTTTGACCATGTTAAGGTGGTTAGACATATGAATTTTTTATATTTTTTAAAAAGTTGTAATAAAAAAATCATAATTAATTATTCACTTGAAAAAAATTAGAAAACAATATGCATCACATCGAGACCTGAGTCCTCTACTTATATCTAAAATATTATAAAAATATATTATCATTTTATTATGGTTAGGGTGGTCAGACAAACACCCACTTCTTAGTTTTTCCTTGAAATTTAAGTACCATTGCATTGAAATTTCAAATTTTCACCAAATATATATGGGTATGTGTAGGATCATCATGGAAAAAATAGACCCTTAAGTGGCAAAAAAATCAAAAAAATCAGAGTTAGGCAACTTGACGTAAAAAATTCAATAAGTTATCTATATTATTTCAAAATATGTAAGAATAGAATCTATATCAAATTGAATATAGTTTCTAAACTACTAGGTTTGTTTTTAAGAAAAAGAAATTTATTTCTAGGTGAAAATTTGAAATTTCAAAGTTGTAGTGTTTAAATTTTAGGGAAAAAATAAGAAGTAGATGTCTGTCTGACCACTCTAACCATAATAAAATGATAATATATTTTTATAATATTTTAGATATAAGTAGAGGACCCATATATCGATGTGATGCACATTTTTTTGTAATTTTTTTCCAAGTAAATAATTAATTATGAATTTTTTATTACAATTTTTAAAAAATATTAAAAACTCGTATGTTTGATCACCTTAACTTGGTCAAAACTTCATGAAATTCAATTTTTTCTTTTTTAATTATCCTATAGTATGAAATACATATAATGTGACACATATTTTGGATTCAAAAAATGTAATACTGTTTAAAAACTATAGATGTTTTTCAATCAGTGTATCAATTACGACTTTAGTCATAATTTGAAAATAAAATGAATAATAATTACTTATTAAATTCAAAGTAAAGCATAATTTATATTGGTGGAAAGCTGAGAATCTCCTTTAAAAACCTTTTTTGTTTCATCAATTTTGGGTAAAAAGAAAGTCATCAGCAACATACCCATCATATTGCCACTTTTTGGCCCATTATGATCCTGCACATACCCATATATATTTTTAAACAAACCTAGTAGTTTAGAAACTACATTCAATTTGCTATAGATTATATTCTTATATATTTTTGAAATAATATAGATAACTTATTAAAAAAATTACGTCAAGTTTCCTAACTCTTATTTTTTAAAATTTTTAACCACTTAAGGGCCTATTTTTTCCATCATGATCCTGCACATACCCAGTAGAGAATAGCTTTTGGTATACCAAGTAAGATTCTTGTACTATTTTCACCATGTTGAAATTAATGAAAAGATAGGAACAACTAGATCAATCCATATACACTTCATACTTAAGTTGCAAGACTCCATAATTCCAACAATCTCCCCCTTTGGCATCAATGACAACATGTATATCAAAAACATTTTTTTTGATATAAGGAAAATAAATACTCCCCATTTCAAAACCATTCTTTTTAGAAAAATGCTTTTCCTCTATCTAGGTCTGTATCTCTTATCTTTTCCCCTTTGACATCAATGGAAAAGGATGTATAGGGGTCTAGTATATGTATATGCATTAAAAAAAATGACTAAAAAATGATATGCAACAAAAGAATGTATTAACTAGAAGAGGAGAAAATTTTGAGGTTCTTCAGGGTATCCTTCCATGAAACTTTTCCTTCTTCCCATGCTTCTTTCGCACTTACATGAGTCTTGTATAGTAGTTCAATCTTTTCTTTCTTACCATCTTCCAAAGTATTTGGATTGAGATTAACATTTATAGAACACTAATATTGTCAAGAGCATTGGATACGGGGACATGCCTGAGTTTTACCATATCTCTAAGTGCTACAAATTGCTTAATTACTTATGTTCTTTGATCCCATAGGGAAAATAATTTGTCCTGAAGCTACACAATGTAGGACCATCTTTCATTATTTCTATCATTTTCTAGGTTGTAGATATCTTCTTGAGTACACATCTGAGTTTCACTCTTCCCTATTTCATCTCTTTTATTTG
This sequence comes from Sequoia sempervirens, assembly GCA_007258455.2. Taxonomy (NCBI): domain Eukaryota; kingdom Viridiplantae; phylum Streptophyta; class Pinopsida; order Cupressales; family Cupressaceae; genus Sequoia; species Sequoia sempervirens. Next base: position 8,013 of record VDFB02191206.1, on the reverse strand, counting down.
GTGTACTATTAGACCAATTCAAGAAGAAAGAAAGTAGTTCTTGAGCTTATTTCTCACAAACTTGTATAGTCTTCAATTCCTTCACTACTCTGTGATGTGCATATGCATATTTCTTCTTCATATCTTCTAAATTTTCTTTCTAAAGATCTAATTCTTGTTTTCACTTCTAGTCGAGAGATATATGCTTTCAAAGAGTTAATGATGCTTATAGGATTTTCTACAATTTATATAAATGAATCCAAATTAGCACTAGGGATTACCTTCTACACTTCTTTTAAATCTCCTTTAATTTTTGTTCTTTCATGCTCATGTTGAGCTCTCTCTAATTAACTTTCTTCTGTGACTTCTTGTTTGATAACAACACCTTTTCTCTTCTTTCATGTTCTGGTTGCACTATTAGAGGCTCTTTCTTCATTGGGATTCTTGCGGTTCTCTAAAAGTATTTTCACATAATGATCAATCTCAACTTCATTCACTTCATAATCTAATTTAGATATCCACATGAGTCTAGATTCAATTGCCTCCATATACCAAAAATCTATAGAAACCGGGAAATTAATATTTTTCAGAATACTTCTTAGTCATACTTTTTTGAATCCTTGATATTTTGTTCATCCTCATGTGAAATGTTCCAGAGAATGCAGCAATATAAATATCTTGAACATCTAAGTGACCAAGGTTTATGAGTAAGTAAACAATCAAAGTTATGTATTGGAATGTATTTCTCTTACTCTTCTTGATTTACTTCAAGTTCTTCAAAAGATGCATTTGAAGAAGCTCACACATGTCATAATCCATACCTCTCCTAGCCATATCAATAGTAGTGTAAACAACAATAGTAGAGACTATGTGGTCATTGCTAGGCAAATAAACTTTATGACCAATAACCATTGCAACATACCTAATGACCAGATATTCAATTGATCTCAAAAAAGGTTATTTTCTTTCAAGGGTCACACCAGTCATCTCAATTATCTCTTGTTCCTTCATATAATTTCATATGAAAACTAGTATGAAGGAACACAAACTAGTTATATCTCTTATTGCTTCTCTAGTTATCATGTGTGCTTCATCAATCCACAATAATTCATCATGAATCCTACTCAAAATTATTTAAATGTATTTCTTCTCAAAAATAAAACAGAGGGGATTTCTTCCATACATCCAACTTCTTCTCAAATAACATGTTTTTTCATCATGATTTTCTTCCAATTTATTTTTTTGATAGGATACTTAACTGAACTTGTGTCATTTCCTCAAATTTACTATAGGCGTATGCATAGATATCTTCAGTGAGTAATACTCTAGGAGGAATACAAGAGAATGAACCAATGGATTCTTCTAATAGATTTTTCAAATATTTCCTCAATTTGACTTGTGATTTATTTGAAATATTCTAAACCTTTGAATTATCCATTGCATAAAATTGAAAGATTGTACAAGTAAAATACCTCTGCAATTTCCAAATAAGAATAAGATAGATTACCAACTTCAAGAGTATGCTTTGAATCCACTTTTATTTCTTCTTCCTTCACCAAATACTAAAAATTTGATGTATTGAATTTCTCTAGTTTAGTTAAACTTCATTTGCATGCTTCTTCGTATTCATAAATTCCTTTTTCTTGAATATGATTTCCTTAATACTTCTAAATTTATTTCTTTCATTATGAATTCTTTTGCAATAAATGATTCAAATTGTAGGAAGATCACCTTATAATTTGTGTACATATCCATCCTTTCAAATTATGCAAACTTCATTCTTCACACATTTTTATGAGAAAATTCCTTGACTTCATTACCACATTAAATATACTTCTATCATGATATGATATCAAGTATTGATGAGGGCTTTATTAATTTTTTTGATAATTTCCCCCTTAGTCATTACCACACTCTAAATTTGATAGGCATATCTACACCAGAAGATGGAATAGATAAAACTAATTATTTTGATTTAGCTTGATTAAATTCTCCTTCCTTTCTCTAGGTTCTTTTCATCTCTTTTCTTACTTCTTCCAGATCAATGATTGGTTCATGCCTCTTTTTTGGATATAATTTTTTTATCCTTCTACAATCTCTAGCAAAATGTTCTAGATTATTGCAATCATAGCAAAAAAAAATCTTGCTTTCCTTGAATTTATCCTTGGATCTTTTCTCCTTTAATATATTTGATCTCAAAATTTCCATTTCTTGCTTGAGCTTGACACATTCATCCATCTTCTCTTGAATTTTAACTTTCTGGAAGTTTTCAATTATCATCTATCTAGTGATATCGTCATGCTCTCTCATTAATTGATCACAGGCCTCTTCATATTTTCTCCTCAGACTCTCTATACAATTATTCACTTCTTTCAACTTATTCTTCAAGTCTTCATTTTCTTCTGAATCCTCAACAGAGATCACTTTTGGAGGAAAAAATTTCTTATATTTAAATTTTGGGACCTTCCTTGAGCTATTAGGCTTCTTCATAGGAGCCAAACTTTGATACCCATTCTTGAATATCATAAATATTGAGAGGGGGGTGAATCAGTATTCTATAAAAAAATTCACATAAAATCTATCTAAACATTATCATAACTATGACTGAATTAGAAAGAGAAAACATGAAAAAAAGATAATGCATCAACATGCATGAGCACTAAGATTTTTACATGGAAAACCCAAAATGGCAAAAAAAATGATGAGGATTAGCTCAAAATATATCACATCCAGATACAGTATATTACATGGCTTACTGCAAAGACATACTATCCTTGAAAGGCTTATAGAGCAAATAAAAAACTTATGGATCACTTCCTAAATTATGAAATGATGGAATACAACTTCTATGTGTAGGGTTTAGTTAATAAGAAGTATTGATTTTCACAGCAGTCACTCAACAATTTTTTTCTAATCCCCAACTGATAAATCATTTAGGCTCGTATATTCAAACATTCCTTAATACTCTTCACACTTCACTATACCTCTCTTCTTTCTCATTCCCATGATCACACTTTCAAACATTAATACTTTTCTCCTTCAAAGAGTCTTACATATATATGCAAGTATATCTCATTCATCAATTAGGTCAGCCTGATTAGATGAAGAAAAACTAATCAAAAGCACTCTTGTCAACACCATATAAGATTTAAATTTTTTTTATCCATGTAGTGTGTAACGTCGTGCAAACCCCAGAGAACACACACATAAAGCGAACAATTTTTTTTAAAAATAATAGAAATAACATGTAACAACATTAAATTATAAACACATAGCATAACACATACCATTAATACACTTGGTTCTCTGGGGCACGCGAGGTTACATTGCAATCACAACACAACATAAAAATAATGAAAACAACATAACCAATTAATTTATAAAAACCATATACAAAGATACAACTGATAGCCATGATGCGAGTGTGACAACATCGCATAATTACATCCATGATAAATCTTTTAACATGATCCAATTCAAACCTAACTATTACATCATGAAATAATATTACATTACAATTTTCTTTGATACATGAATTACATTGAATTTCCCACCATGGGGATTGATACAAAATAAAGGAACTTGAAGTACAACTGGATCACTGGAACATCTGCACTGCGGAAAGCTGAGATGACAAGACGCTGATGGGGAACCCAACGGGTGCGGAGCACGTTCCACCCAACCATGTGAATTACGAAGTAACTCACCCCCCGTGCTCAGAGGTGACGAGGAAGTGAACCCGACCATGGATGTCAACCGACTCAATCACAATACAATATAAAACAAGTACAACTCAAGCATGCAATGCACAACCAACGACGTACTCAAATCACATAACCAGTTAAACCAAGAACTCATCACAATAACATGAAGTAATATCACTAAACAGTCACAAATCAAATTCACAAGAAATCAAAGATACATCACAAAGAGATAACATCCAGAGGCAACAACAAAGCACAAGGGTGTCAAGTGGAGAGTGTCATTGCATAGCTCTCATGGGATTTCCTGGCCCTTCCTCCAACTGAGGCGCCGGCACCCATCTATGGATATCCTGGCCCTTCCTCCTAACTGAGGCGCCGGCACCATAGGGTAGCTGATGCGGAGCCAATAGTCTCTCATGAGGACGAAACTATGACTATGCCGACCACGGCCTTCCCAGTCTATCATCAGTCTAAGGTAGCCCTAATGCATAGCCGAGGAATCCAAAGTTTTATTATCTTGTGTGATTAAACTACCCATCCCCCTAAATCTATTGTTTAGGTTATCACTTGTTTACTACTCTTCGAGGGTTATCCTGGCCCTTCCTCATCCAAGGCGCCGGCGCCCACGAAGAGCCACTCTCCCTCCTATGACCCCTAACATATCTCAAGAAGGCAAGGGTTGAACAAAATCATAAAACATAATACTTGAATTCCACACAAGCGAGGTAATATTCCTCTCGCAACAACCCATAACAAACTAACATAAGAACACGTTCAACCCTTCCAAGCATAACTCATTCAACTTCAAAACCAAAGATATAAGTATACGAAGACAACTTCAAAACGAAACATGCCTCTGGACTAGGGTTACAAAACGAGAGGGTTCCTACATCGCAAGTGAATTTTACAATCTTAACAAGAGGAAACAAAATCAAGACCTCACGATTTCATAATTACAAGAAAACGATTCACTCAGATGTATAAAGAAAGTCGATAAAACAAAACACCACAAAAGAATAATATAATTCTAAAAGAAAAATGGTTAATTTCAGCAAATCTCATCAGCTAAATAACTAAATAAAACATTAAATTTTATTATACTAAATCAATAATATTTATTATAAAAGAATTCTCATTTCATTATTTTTATAAGTATATATATATATATACTTATAAAATCAAATCAAATATATATATGCAATTACAAATTTTAATTTAACTGAATATAATAACTAAATAAAATAAATATATATATACATAAATATATATATATATATATATATATATATATATTTATATATATATTTATATATATATAAATAGAATTTAATAAAATAAAATTAAATTTAAAACAAACAAAACTTATATACCCAAGTGGGCAGTCCGTACAAGCTGCCTGTGGCTAGTCACGCCACAGTGGGGCGCTGGGTGGGTACTGGTACCGTGCCCTCCCCAATCCCCCATACTCATAAAAAAACTTATTAAATTCAAAAAGAACTTCGCTGGTACGAACGGAAAGCAATTCGATAATTTTATATTATATTTCTTTTTTTAAAAGCACGGAAAACGAAATTCATTTTCCTGTGCATGGTTCACAATAAATATTAAAAATACAGAACTTTTAAAGTTTAAAATAAACAAATATTTCTGGTACTATAAAATCTTAAGATTTCCAAACATTAAGAAAAAATATAAATAAATAAGGAACTTCGATTTCTGAGAAACAATAGAATTCGTGAGGCGACGGTACGGCCGACCAAATAATATTTTGTTAAATAAAATAACGAAAATAACCAATGTGAACCAGTATATATATATATATATTGGGTCAATACAACTCAGACAATAAAATATATAATCTGGTTTAAGAGAACAATATAAAAACTGTATATATATATATTTTGGTAAACAAAATACAGAGGCATAACAAAACAAATAAGAGAAACAAAACAATAATTATATCCATTTATATTTTCAATAAATTGATTAAACCCCAAATTTATTATCTTCAACCAGAGAATCATCTTTTCTACAATCCTATCGTTTATAGGTTGAAATGTTTCAGAGGATCAGGGTTCCTGTTTTAATAAACAAATTAGACAGTATGATTTTTCTATGATCCCCTTTGTTTTCCAAACTACTAACTGATCTAGTTTCAGTTTTCAACAGAAGTTTTTCCTATATTCACAAAATACATTTTAATAAAATCTATTTATTTCTTTTTCTGAAGCAAACAGAAAAACAGAAGAGGGTAAAAGAAAATAACAACGAGAGGAACCTGGAGTCCAATGCGAGTTTGAAGACGCCTGCTTGACTCTGATGCTCTCGAATCCGATTCCAATCCTAGTCCAGAATGAACTCCACCTTCACTTGAGCACTTCCAACCTTCTGTTCTTCTGTGTGTGTGTGAGAACCCCCAAGAATTCATAATTAAATAAAATATATTCTTCCTCTCCCCAAGGCTCTCCCCAAAAATCCAGATAAAAAGAAAAATCAATCTTTAAAACAAGCTTTCTTTTCAACACTCAAACCCTATTGGCTCACACTGTCTTTTAATTCTTTTATTTGTTTTAATTACTTTAATTCCTGTTTTTTTTTAACTTTTCTTGCACCACACATTATATATTTAATTTAAATAAATTATTCACATCATTATCCACCACCAAATTTAATTAATTAAAATAATTTAAGCAGATTTATTATTTAATTATTATTAAATTGCAATATATGATTTTCAAAATAATTAAAATATTTAAATAATTAAATATTATTTAATCCAACATTTAACATAAATAATCAATTTCAAACGTTAAGATAAATCATAATTATCAATGCCCACCCAAAATAAGACAAGACACAAACACAGCAGGCAAAGACGACAATAACACAACATCGACTATACCAACAGATGAGACAACCTGACATCATGGGACGGGAGGAATTCATCGTCACCTCTGTATCAACATTTATCCGTTGGGTTATTTGGTGCTCGCCCTGTCCTGCCGAAGCAGGTGGAATCGAGACTTATACCTGCAATCCTGCATACAAACGAAGTTGTGTACATGTGCATATAAACATATATATATCAAAGCATTAAATCAAGTTACTGCATTGTGAGAAGGAATTGCAACATAACAGGGCACTCGCGAACGAGTGATGCTATATTGTCCTTCGTCACACCTATTCTAACAATAATAACATAATCAATGAGTTACATTTCTAAATAACAATCATCACATTACATATTAAATTAAATCATTGCATCATATCACAATTCATAAAATTAACAGATATAATCAACCATAATGTCATATAAAGTAGTCATATCCAAAATGAAATAACATCGTCTAGCATCTAAACTAACCATATCAAATAATAACAGTATCACCGTAGTATCTGACTAACCACATCAACAATACAGTATCATCATAGTATCCAAGCAAAGCACGTAAAACAATAAGTCTAGATAGTATGAGGGGTATTACATCCTCCCCCCCTAGGATATGGCTTACTCCTGGAAGCCATTAAATAACAGAATAAAAAGAAAAATTAAGATTCTTAAATAAGGGAGACATCCTCCCAAGACGCCAAGATCACGACGTTTAGGACACCATCAAAACCTTTTGAGCTCACTCGCGAGCTCCGAAGCCAGAACTTCGTCCTCTACCAGAAGCCTCTGCACCTGCATCCTGGTATCCACCCTGGCGATTGTCAACAACGGCAAAAACTTGATGAGATCTACCTGCATCACCCACCGTCGGCTCATAAGCGGCAGGTCTCTGATAAAAACCAAAAGTGCTCTTCTGTGGACACACTCTAGCGATATGCCCTTGTTGCCCACATGAGTAGCAACCAGTACCTCGGCCAAATCCTATGCCCTCGGATGGAGCATTGGATTGTTGAAAGCTTGCTCGACTCGGCGCTGACTGAAAACTAGGTGCAGGCTGAGCAAAACGTTCCTGTCGAATTTGGTGCCTGATCCTGTTCCGATCCCTACGAAACTGCGAATTGCCACCTTGCTGAGATTGAAAGTTTTCATGCTTCGGCTGTGATTGTTGTTGTTGATGCTGCTGCTGCTGACGTTGCTGACCCCCTTTAGAAGGTGGGTTCATGTTCCTAGAAGCTCCTGCTCCCTGCGACTGACCTCCATGAGTAACGTAACCAGGTGTGGGCATGCTACCAATCTGTACTCCGATATGACCACCCAAAGCCATGGCCAAATTCCCCTCCACTAAGCGAGCCTTCTCCACTGCCATCTCCATCGTCTTCGGCTCAAAGACTCGTACACCACCACTGATGCGGGCATTCAAGCCTCGAACAAAATGCTGCA
>VDFB02191204.1:0-31337 GCA_007258455.2 Sequoia sempervirens | reverse complement strand
TATCTTTTCTTGTAGCTTGTGTGATCATTGAGTATAGCTATAAGTAGTGAATAGTGTTGTTGTTATCTTTGTTTCGTTGTTAGTTGTTTGTCATGTAACCTCGCATGCCCCAGAGGATTAAGTGTACTAGTGTAATGTAATGTGTTATATGTTTATGGTTAATGTTTCTTGTATGTTCAATTGTAATGTTTAAAAAAAATAAATTGTTGTTTGCTTTGCCTATGTTCTCTGGGTTGCATGACGGGCGTTACAACTTGGTATCAGAGCAAAGGTTCTAACACTGGGCACTCTGGTTACATATGAGCCCATTATGTTGTCCGATTTATATATTCTATCTAGAAGAAAAGCTAGTCTACATATGCATATGTTATGAAGGAAAATTTTTTATACTGAATGAATAGAGGTGAATGTGAATTTATTAATTGGAGTTGTTAAGTGATCATAGTAATCATGATATTGGCTTGTAGCATCATGAGATATATGGAAAATAGTACTTATGGAATGTGATCTTTTGAAGAGTAATGGAGTTGTGCATGTAATTGTAACCCCTGTAAATGTGAGAAGTCAGTAACTGTGCATTGATTGAGTGTTGTGAGTACCCTGTGCTTGCCTTGTGTGCCATGCGATGGTGATACTATGTACCCATCCATGGGAAAACTATTGTTTTTCTTGGTGTGGAAATAACCATACCATTCATGTGTCGCATGTTTGTTACCTGATTGAGGGCCAACCCACGTGTGGTTGAAATTTATATATGAGTAGCCAAAAGATAGTTTCACATATTCTTTTCTTTTGGTTCTCCAGTCCCTCAATCTGTGAAGGGGTAGTAGCAGCCACAAAGTTGCTTGGGCGGAGTGTGTAGCGTACGCATATTGCGACGCAGAGTATTCTTAGCTCAACCGATCCTGAGGAAACGTACTCACTACTTCCCCTTATGATGGATCAGGGTACTTGATTCATATGTGCCAGCCTAAACCCCACAGTTTTGAGTATAGCAGCATTGGTTGTTAGTATTGGTCTGGCCGTCCATAGGGACGTTGAGCTGACATTAGCGAGTGAACCTCGTCCGTATGAGAGGTGAAGCTCGAGTAGCCCCATATTGATATGCCCACATATGTATTGCATACACCGTATTTGCACATGTTCCGACATGATGCAATGGATACGATGCCACACCCCACTGATGTTCCGACATAGTGCTGGTGATGATGCCGTGTTGTTGATGGTAGCGAGCTGGGCTCGAGGACACGATGCCACGTGCTTAGACACGTGAAGGTGCACTATGAGATGTGCTATGATAGCCTACTTGTGTGATGAGCGTAATGGGGCCTCACACATTTGTAGAGGGATACTCATGTTTGCTTTCGACAGTGTTTGGGTCGGTTAGCATATGGGTAGGTCCTGGCCATGTATACCTCTGGCGACGGCGAGTACCTGCGTGTGCCTTTTCCACGAGGTATCGCTATGCGGGGTGTGTCTAGCGCGTGCCTACTTCCGCGGAGCCACGGACACACTGCCATGCGGCATATGACCAGTACGTGCCTTCTCCGGCTGGTGTATGACCACGCCGCACTGAGATGCGATGCAGGATGGAGGCCGAGGTGCACATCCTATGCGGGCAACCAAGGAGTGCGAGGGCCACTTGGTTAGTCCATGTCGCGTGACGACGCGAGGCAGAGCGTAGCCGAGGAGCACACTCTGGGTCATGTGGATGGCGTGCTCACTCCGCACCACATGGGGGCTATTGTATAGCCGGACGTTGTTCCCTCCTTCCTCGTTGGTGGCTAGTATCTAGTCACGCAGTGTTGTATAGTGCAATTTCTAAGGCTGTGAGCTTTCTTTATAATTATTGATGGTTTTCTAGTGATTGTGAAAGCTGACACCTTGTTATATTTGATTGTGATGGTTTAGCCACACTTTGTGATTTTATTTGCTCGTAGCCCTCGTGGTTACATTTGATTTAGTGTTGAAATTGTGCACATTTATTTCTTTATTGTTGAAATTGAAATTTTGTTTTCTTTTAAATTATGGCTTTGGTGGCTAAACTAATTTATCCTTATTGCTTTCGAGGTTGGCTATGTGTTGTATTGTGATTCCTCTCCAAGGACATATGAGGCGGACTTGGTGAGTGTATACGAGGAAGTAGACGCAGGGAACCTTGAGGATGGGGGTATGTGAGGCTATTTTATAGCTATGACCCACTACCCACCTATGTGTGATGACTATCTCTTGGAGGCTAACCACCTTGTGCAACAAGAGATGGGTCATAGTGGTCTTGTTTGGATGGTCTCACCATGTGAGTGTGGCCTAACACCATCAAGCCACTGAGTGTGAGGTATGATTTATGTGAGATGGATATTGGCTCTTGGCTCATGGATTATGTATCATGGATTAGTATGCTGCTTTCCGGTGTCCAGATGGACCCTTGTGTAGCCTTGTGATGTGTTTTTCCCAGTGATGTGATTGTGTATGTATGTGTTAAATGAATATTTCTTATATTTGTGCATATTGATGTAAAAGAGGGATAACCATACTGTGTTAAATGTGAAGGTATTGTGACTCTGGTATAAAATAGATTGGATATTATTGTGTATCGTAAATGGTGACTTAAAATATGCTACTGAATCATGTTATGGTGAGTATTTTTGTTAATTTCAAGTAATCATTCGGTGTGTTCTACCTTCTATGATATTTTGAAGATGATGTTGTGTAAATGGAAAATTGAGTTAATAGGAGTACTTGCTATTGTTGTTAATGCTGAAACCCAGCATGTTATTGTAAGGGATGTAAGGAATTATAAATAAAAGTAGTTAAGAAGATATTATTTTCAAATGTGAAGCCGGATAGTGATTTTAATGTAACGATGCAAAGATGGTGTATATTAATTATAGATTAGAGAAATTTTGGTGCTAATGTGGTTATGTTTCCTTTTTGAGTCATGTGACTTCCAGGAGTAAGTCGAGTTTTAGGGGGGGAGGATGTAGTACTCCTCCATTCTCACCAGAGATGTGCAGGTAGTCTGGCTAAGGAGTCGGAAGAGAAAGTTAGGGCAAGAGCGGCTAATGGTATTTAATATGTTGAGATTGAATTAATTAAATAGGGGTAATAATATTATTTATTAAAATGTTAGATTAAATGGTATTTAAATATTTAATTATTTAATTTATTTTTAGAAAAATTCATGAGTTTATTAAATGTTAATTAAATAATAAATTGTGTTTATTATTTCAATTAACTCACTGGTTGAGGATAATCATCAGAATAAATTATTTAAAGTAATTGGATAATATGCTTTACAAGTAAAGTTGTAAAAAGCAGAAATTAAAACAAAAAAAAATTTGAAAATAGAAAAGTAAATAAATAAAAGAAGGAAAAAGATGAAAGAACGAATGGGGTTTGAGATTTAACGAAAAGCGTGCTTTTTATAATATAATTTCTTTTATTCATGATTTTTTTTTAGCTTTTGGAAGAAGGGGGTAATATCGGTGATTGGAAATGGAAAAAAAATTTTGGGGAGCTTTAGAGACAGAGAGATTATAGGAAGAGAAAAAAACTGGAAAATAAGGAGGGAAAACTGCTCTTTAACAAGGGGGGATGGAAGGATAGTTTTGGACATCGAAGCTCCTGTTTAGCAGAGAAAATTCGTTCCAGACCGAGTTTCCAGCGAGTATTTTCCTCATTGTGTGGAGGGGATTTGTGAATTCTTTAAAAAAAAAAAAAAGAAAGAAAGATTGTTTTGGGATTTTCGAGGAGGCGGTGATTGCAACAGAGGTTTGATCTAATCTTCAACTCTGGCAAGCTTCAGGATCCAGGTTGGCATTATTTTGTTCTTTGTTCTACTTCTTCGTAAGGCAATTGAATTCTATCTCTCTTGTATGAAGAAATGGTATGCTTTCCTGCATGATGTTGTTTGAGAATATGGTTCCCCTCTATTTTAATTCCGTATTGGAATAAATAAGATATGCGTTTGACTGATTATCCTGTAATATTTGGTATAGTTTTCTATTCTTTTGGTGAACCCTCCGTCTTCCCACCATTTGCTTTTTTGTGGAATTCTTGGTGAAGAAGAAAAAAAATCACAACTCTTCCAAACTGCTTGACTCCTCTATCCCATCGATCTGTATCCTTACCTTTGTCTTCTTGCGTAGTTATTTATTCATTTCTTCTTCAACTCGAATTCAACTCCTCCATACCTTAACATGTCTATCCATAGAATCTTCCAACCACACCCCTATCAGCCATATTCGCATGCTTTCTAAAACTCATCGTTATTTTTTTATTACCATTTCTGCGCTTATGTGTCTGAATTTCATTGTGGCTTCAGCTAATGCTTGTTACATATTATCCATTCATATTCCTCTTCTTGGCTGTGTCTTCTCTCTGTAGTTGTCGCTGCCCACAATGCTTGGTTTCGAAGCATATATTAAGCTAATAAGATCACTGCATATGTACTTTATGATTTAGGAGCCTTGTAGTTGTTAGTCTAGACGTGCACTTAGCGCACCTCCTCTTAGCTTACATTTAATCACTTTAGTATTGAATGGTGCGGTCTTCATTGGGCCGGTCTTGTGATTTGGGTTTTCAGGAAGGTTATTATCCGATATCCCATATATAGCGCCCTCTTGTATTTGCAACCAGACTATGTGTATTTTGTTGAGATTCGGGATCAAACCTGATATGTGTTGAGTTGACTATGGCGTATTCTACCTTTATTCTTTGCTCATACATTGGCATCGTTCATAAATTCCCTGCATTTTGTAGTTGGAATTGTCTTTAAATCCCCTACGCCATGCCTGGGTTTTGATTAATTCGACTTAGTCTGAACGCCAACCCTCTCTGTTATTTATTTGATTGCAGTTTTCAATGTCCAATCTTATTTCATGGTGGTAAATTCCCTAGCACATTACCTCGCTTGCTCATTAGGTCTGATGAAAACGTATTCAACTGAGAAATTTACATACAAAATGCCTTTGCCAAAGTTTGGAGACATCTTATCCTTTGATAGTCTTTTAAGAATATTCTCCCTATTATATATATTAGTTAGCCAAATTCTCCTTGTATTGTATGGTGCATGCTATGTCAGAATTTACTTGTCTCTTACACCGCTCGCCAAAATCCTCATCTCAAAGTTTCATGTTTCTATTTGTTGCATATACTATTAAGGTATTGCGCTTAATATTTTATCATGTTTAGGAATCTAGATTGAAGAAAACATCGGCTTCCTGTCTTTGGTGGATTTTCTTAAAGTAGTTTTACGGGTCTAGAACATGGGGTCTGTTTTTAAATGGTTGTAATTAGTCCCAATAATATGCCAGTTTGATTTAAAATGGTCGGACTCAAACAGAAAATTGGTCCATGGATGATCACCTGCATAACTCACAGATCTTTATAATTAGAATGATTTCTTTTATGTGATGAAATTAAACATCATTTAAATTACAGAAATTTGATCGTAAAGTTATAGTAAGATAATTATTTAATTTAAAATTGAGTGAAGTTGATTTATACAAACTTAGATAATCGGATGATTGTAGTCTTGAAAGTATTAATGTATATATATGTGTATAAACCTATCTATGTATATAGTATTTTATATAATAGTAAAATATGGGAAATATGGGGAAAAGTAAATAATAGTAAGGGTATAAATTTGGAAATTGATTGTTTAAATGATTGATAGATGAGTTACCATGAAATTAAATAAATGAAAATGAGTAAAATTTATGAGAACATGTAATACTAGATATATCTTAGTGAATAAGAACATGGGAATTATTTATTGTTCTGGGTATATTTTAATAAGTGAGATTTCATTGGAAATCAATCCAAGTAGGGCATTGAATTATGGGAGTAGTTATGTGTAGTTTTAAATAAACAACTTGTAGTGCATTGAGCTTTAAATTTAATATTAATATGATTATAACCTTTTTGGGTAAGGTGATTCATTGTTATTATAGTAATCATATTATGTGTTATTATTGATCTAGTAGAACTGTTGTTTTGTGAAGTTATTGATATGTTGTTAGCCCTAGTTCGTCTTAGTTAATATTATCATCTAAATAGTTCCTTAAGTGCAAATTAGAATGTTCAACAAAGGTCTAAGAAGTAGAGTGGTCTGTTGAAGTTGGTATAGTTAAATGGGCATCTAAACTAGACTTCTATAAAAGACTTTATGGTTGGATTTGGAATTGGTCTTAAGTGTTTTCATAATTGTTTTAAGTGCTTCCAAGATTAAGTGATTAATAGGGAAATTGATATATTGCTTCAATTTAAGGGATGTCTTGTTGGATTAAAATGTGATGATTGATTGATTGTATTAGATAATGGGTCTTGTTAAGTGAAGATGAGCATTATAAAATGTGGAAGTTATTTTTTTATATAGAGTCGCTCATGGTTGTATTCATGAATGATTATTGTTCCTTGCATTCTTGTTACCATTGATTCATAAGTCCTTTATAGGGATAGTTACTTTTTAAACTCTTGTGAGTATGATTGACTTGATTGTCGAGTGGTTTGGTTTTCCAATTGTGAATGCAAGTCGTTAATGGCTACTGTTGTTATGCCTCGTGACCTTTCTTTTGCAAGGATGAATAAATATTTGTGTAGGCTATTTTTATTTTTATTTTATGCTTACCAAGTTCTTCAGTCTTCGGCTTCACCTAAGTGGGTGGCAGCCGCCTAAGAAACTGTCTGGGGTGATGGACCCTAGAAAGGGTTGCATACCCACTCTTCTTGTATGTAATTTTGTATGGGTCACATAACACTTGCGAATAGAGGTTTGAGTTTAGCGTGTATTTGTGGTGTCGTGTTACTTTGTGTTGGAGTAGATTCCTCCTTGAATGTCTTATGAGTGAACCCTTGGTTGGTCAGTCAATGAGTTGGAGCAACTCAAGTTGTCGAACTACGGTGCCTCTGCGAATTATATACGTAGGCAAGGCCATCGAGTGATGAGCTCCCGAGGCATTAGGTCGGGCCCCTAGGACTGTCCTTCTGAGTCTTGTTCGAGTCTTGTCGTTATTTTCGTTAACGTAAAACTATCTTTGATTATATAGTTTCTCTTAGTGATCATGTGTTAACTATCTTTGATCTAATGTGTGTGCCAAGTCATGTAGACCTTGCAGGTATAGGCATTGGGAGCAAGGACTGGTTGATAAAATGGAATCTAAGAGGTATGTTAAGCTGACCTAAGTAAGTAGACTCTATTGCCAAGATAGTAAATCACTTCTATCTTTTCTTGTAGCTTGTGTGATCATTGAGTATAGCTATAAGTAGTGAATAGTGTTGTTGTTATCTTTGTTTCGTTGTTAGTTGTTTGTCATGTAACCTCGCATGCCCCAGAGGATTAAGTGTACTAGTGTAATGTAATGTGTTATATGTTTATGGTTAATGTTTCTTGTATGTTCAATTGTAATGTTTAAAAAAAAAAAATTGTTGTTTGCTTTGCCTATGTTCTCTGGGTTGCATGACGGGCGTTACAGGTATGGTCCATACCTAGTGAAAAAGTTAGATTATATAACCCAAGATCTAGGATGATTATGCTATCACAGGATGACATGAGTCTCAAACTTCATCTCACTATAGTATTAGCGGTAGGACACCAAGTAGTAAAGCTCATACAAAGCATAATTAATGAATTCAAGGTAAATGCACATTTGAACGCAAGATAAATGATATTCTTTAATTCTAATTCTTATGTTTACAAATTCAATTAAAATGAAATCAAATTTAGGTAGATCTTAATGAAATGAATGAAAGAGGTACTCAGTAAACTAAAATAGAAATCTAACAACAACAAACAGAAACACAAAAACTAGGTTTTTAATGTTGTAAAATGTAGTTTTAGGTATGACATGGGACAAAATCACCCAGAGGGCTATATGAGTCCCAATCATGTTTTTTTAAGGGTTAAAATGTTGCAAAACATTTCACACAAAATACCCAAAAATTAGGAAAAAATAATTGTATTGGGACTAAATCACCCAGAGGGGAATATGAGTCCCAGATTAGGGTTTTGACACTAATTTCAGCAAATTCTAAGTGAATATTAGTTTTCTAGCTTTTATGATGTCTAGACTAAGTGTAATTACAAATTTCAAGTGAATTTCAATGATGAAAGATGGAAAAAAAATGCAACCTATATGCACTTTCACTAATGCAAGCTTTAGAAAACCTAGATACAAACTAGCTAATGCAAGACCTAATGCAAAGTTTTAATGTAAGATAGATATAGGATTATGATGCACTCCAAATTAGAAAATAATGTGTTCTAAAGGCTAGGTTCACCAAAATGAAAACAAAGGAAACAGGAGGGTGTTCCACCTTTTAGGAGATGGAACACCAAGGTAGGGTTTTAGGACCTTTGCACCTATTTCCTTCAAGTTTCATTCAAGGGAACCTCAAAGATCTCAATATATGGATGGAATTGGGGAAAGAGATCTACAATAAGGTGACCTATGGTGTGATTAAAGACAATAAGGGGGTTCACCACCAAGAAAAGGCTTGGAAAGACAAGAAATGTAAATGACATGCAAAACCTAATGATATGACCAAGAAAATGAACTTAGATCGAAATAACAAAGTGGAGATATAAACAGAGGTGCACCTGGAGAGCTGAAGAAGCTTGAAACAAGGTCTACACTCCTAAAAATCTAACTTTTAATGCACACTGGGACTCATACACTAGTAGGGGTGATTTAGTCCCAGTTTAGGGTTTCGGGCTGAAATAGGAATCTTGAACTACTAAACTAGGATCTACATAAATTATCTGAAAATTGGTATACTAGGACTCATATGCCACAAGTGGCAATTTAGTTCTAGTATTAGGGTTAATCTAAAACTTTGATATCCTCTAGTGACTTCCTCTATCTTCTCTCCTGTCAAATCTCTGAGTCTGAAACACTGAATTGCAACCTATAGGTGACTTTCCATGATCTTGCAATGTAGATGACAACTTTGAAAAATTAATAACTTTGAAAAATTTCTCCAATCTCACTCTTCAATGGATCTTCAACCTAAACCTACAAATCATGCATAAAAGAGAGGGAATTTTTTTTTTGTTAGTGGATAGGAGTTTGCCTTGGTCAAACCGTGTTTTCATAATCAAACCTTGAAATAAAATCAAATAGAATGAAGGAATGATGAATGAACAAATAAGCTATGTTTTAACTCACAAAACCATTGAACAAGAGGTTGTAATGGTGTATGTAATGGCTATCATGAATGCAGATCTTTATTTTTTATTGAATGCTATCGATCTTGACTTGAACATGCTTTCTTGAATCATAAGAACCTACATCACATTTGTTAGCTCAAAAACAAACATGATGCATGATGACTTTGACATGATGCTTGGATCTTGAATAATGCTCCAAAATTATTGATAATCACTCTTGAATGCTCCTATGTGCTCTATAATTCTCTCACTTGAATGCTCATAAGATCACTCAAATTGCTAGGAGAAAATATGTGAAATAACCTTGTATTTATACTTGTTTATGCCAAATTTCTCAAAATTAAAACACTACAAGCCAACATCAATTCTAGGAGAATAAAATCCCACCAAGAATTGAATTCAAAATTAGGTCCAAGTTAAGTGGAAATCATAATCCAGTTGGGGTGTATGGGTCATATTAGGCTAAGCTTGTGACATAAATTTCAAGAAATGTTATGTTTTATTCCAAATTCAAGTTTAGGCCCCAAAACTTAGGTGGGATCCATATGTCTAAGGTGGAATATGAGTCCTAGATCACTTAATATAGGACATTCAAACAAAACTCACTGAATTCTAATTTTTCATTAGATATATGTTAGGATTATCCTCAGAAAGATGCATTAAATAAGACTTGTGGATGCAAAATAGGACCAAATAAGGTATAAAGAATCCCAATTTTAGTAGGGAGGGCCCAAAAAAGTGTGAAAATGTAAAGGGATACATTTTTCTACACTACAATTGTCTCCTCACTATAGGAGAAGAAGGGTGGTAATGCTCACTTGCATCCTTCTTTGGATCTCCTAAGGGATAATGTTACTCTTTTGAACTTGGTTGATATCAAGCCTGCCAATGGCATATTTACTTAGAATAATAGGAGAAGTGGGGAAGCAACTATTTTTGAAAAGGTTGGACATGTTCTTGGTGTCTATCTTTTTGGTTGGTGATAGGTGGATGACTAGCTCTGAGATTTTTGATTGGTGAGGATCTGATCATTGATCGAAAAAACTTTCAGCGGTCTTCTCTTGATATTCCAAAAAGTAATTATTTAGATCTTAGCTCATGTGGCTTAGAGATGTTTCTCTTCATGATATGGGTCCTCGCTGGTGGCATCTTGGAAGCTGAATCATGGTATTCCAATGTACTCCTTCTTCAAGAGACTTCAATATGTTAAATATATGCTGAAATGCTAGAATAGGCACAATTTTGGTAATTTATTTTAGGAAAAGTGAGCTACCCAAGCTCACTTGGATTCTATTACTCAGTAAATTCATGACCAAGGTCTCACTAAGCATAATGGTAAGCTAGAAGTTGTTGTGGTAAAGGAGGTTGAGGAATGGGAATTGAGGGAGGAAATCTTCCATAAGAAAAAGTCCTAAATTGATTGGATCTAGGTGGGGGATAAGAAAAATTTCTTGTTTTATAATTCTTGTAAGGAAAAAAGGTAGGGTAATATTATCTCTTCCATTTTTTCTTTGAAAGGGTTTCTTCTCTCTTCCTCTACTACAATTTTAGAAGAATCTATTTGCTTCTTTTTTAATTTGTTTTCTAAGGATTCCCCTTGCAAAGTTGAGGATGAAGATGTGACTATGGCTAGTATAGCACCCCTAGTTACCAATGAAATGAATGAATCTCTTCTCAAACTAGTTTCCTTATAAGAGTTGGAGGATATAGTGTTTCAAAAGAAAAAGGAAAGGCTCTTGGGCTTGATGGGTTTCTAGTGAAATTCTCCTAGGAGTTCTAGGAGGTTATCAAGATGGACCTTGTAGAGGTCATCCATGAATCTCAAATGAATAAGCAAATGATGAAGGCTATAAATGAAAATATTTTAGCTATCATCCCAAAAAGGGTGGGTGCTAATTGTTTTGGTATTTTTAAGCCAATTAGCCTATGCAATGTGGTGTACAATATAGTTACAAATTTGATTGCAAGGAATTTGAAGCCTTGGTTAACCAAGTTAATTTTAGAAGAGAAAAGTGGTTTTGTTATTGGTAGGGAGATTCTTGATGGGGTTATTATTTCGGTTGAAACTATTCACTCTATGGCCTCCTCTAGAGAGAAGGCCATGTTCATCAAACTAGATATGGAAAAAGCATATGATCATGTTAAATGGGCCTTATTATTCAATATTTTGAGGGCTTCTAGTTTTGAAAGTGCATGGATTAAGTGTGTTAGGAGAATTGTGTCACACCCTCTTCCTTCTCTATGTTGTTCAATGGTGAGCCCACTAAGCTTTTTGGAGCTTCAAGGGTCCTTAAGCAAGGTGATACTTTATCCCCTTACCTATTCATTTTAATGTCTAAGGATTTAGGGAGATTTATTAGATCTCACATGGAGTTGGGTCTCACCCGAGGTTAGAATTAGGGAAATGGTATTGGTATTCCTCCCCAATCTCATCTTTAGTTTGTGGATGATACTTCTTTGATGGGAATGCATAGAGTTGTTGAAGTTGTCACCTTGTGGAAAGTCTTAGATAGTTATTTGGTTGCTTTGAGACAAAGTATTAACAAGGGGGACTCCTTTATTTATTTATTTAATATAGTTTCAAAAGCTTATTTAAAGGAGAATTGTTGGAATCTATAGATTTTAGATTGGCTCACTTCTGTTTGTTTACCTTGGCATTCCTCTTGCTTTTCATTCACTCTCCAAATTTTTTTGGTAGGATGTTATTGATAATTTTTATAAAAAGGTTATTCATTGGACTTGTAGGTGGATCTCATCTGCATGGAGAGTGACTCTTTTGAAGTCAATGGTTCAGGCTCGTCCTCTGTATAGGTGCTTTATGTTGTCTGCCCCTTCTTGCTTTGTTCAAGACTTTGAGAGTCTTTCTCATTAGTTTCTTTGGTCTGGTAACCTCTTTTATAGGAAGTGGAGCTTGGTAATTTGGGATGCTACTTGTAGGCCAAAGAAAGAAGGTGGGCTAGGTTTTCATTGGGCTGATTTGAATGGCAGTCTTTGGCTACTAAGTTGTATTGGAGATGGTGTTCTCAAAAAAATCATTTATGGGATAAAATCATTACTTCAAAATATCTTTGGGATGTCAAGAGTGTTGATGTGCCTCATTTTATCCTTTTGGGGAAGGGTTTTATGACTTGGGGTACCCTTCAAAGAGTTGCCAAGTTGGTCAAACAAGGTTTGTTTTGGATATGCAATAGTGGATTGGATGCTCTTTTTTGGTTTGATTCTTGGGATGGTTGTCCTACTATTATGACAACTCACCCTCATATACAAAATTTATGTAGTCATTTCCTATATGATAGATGGAGTTAGGTGGTGGATTTCAAATCACCTTTGGTTCTTGATTAGGCTAATGTGTGTAGGTGGAATGAATTGCATGAGTGGCCCCTTAGGGGATCAATGGAGGATCATTAGGAGTTGGCCACTATTTTGGTTGGTTGGGTTTGTAACTCTCTTTTGAAGGGATTTTTTGGCCTGGGGACATGCTCTAAAAGGTAGATTCTCTCTTATCCATGGTTATCAGGTGCTAGATAATTAGGTATTTGGGTTTTTGGGGTTCTCGTGGTGGAAACAAGCTTAGAATAAATTTTCTTTGCCTAAGTGCCATTTATTTTCTTTGCTTGTGGTTCAAAAAAGATGCCTCACCTGGGATATTTTTTGGAAGCGTGGTTTTTGAGGCCCTTCTATGTGTGTCATTTTCACCTGTCAAGAAGAGTGTGCTTCCCACCTCTTTTTTCAATGCCCCTTTGCTAGAATGATTTAGCACTACTAGTGGAGTGTGTGGAGCTAGCAATGTAGACATGTCTGTTCTTTGGATGAATTTGGAAGGGGCAAGGGAATTCTCTAGCTAATTTTTTTTTTCTTCATATAGCTTGGATTATAGGCCATAGCTTGATTATCTAGACTATCTAGTTGGAACACAATCACAAGATTTTTTTGGATAAGAAGCTTCTTATGGATTAGATATGGTTGAGAATCTTGGGGGTTATCTAGGAGAATCTAGAAACTAAGTGTGATTTGTATATCCCTGTAGACCTTGGTGATTTGGGTGTGGTTGGGACTTTGGGGCTTTTAGTTGGTGGTAGGAGTGGCTCATTGCCTCGACAAGTGGCTCATTGCCTCGACAACGAAAGTGTGGAAGGGGGAAGATGAAAAAAAAAGTGGTCATTGGCATCCTCCTCCTCTTAGTGTGCTAAAAATCAACACTGATGGGTTGTCAAGAGGCAATCTTGGATATGTGGGGGTGGGTGGTATTGGCAGGGTTAGCTCAAGGGTGGTGGTTTTTTATTTTCAATGTATAAAATTTAGAAAACTAATAATTTTATGGAGGCCTTTTCTATTCTTTGAGTGTTGGAATGGGCTTGTGCCCTTGGTTGGAAGCGTATTGTTTGTGAGTCAAATTCCTAGGTTGTGATTAATATGTTGAATAAGCATCATCTTAGTGATGTGAATTCATAGCTGGAAGTTGTGGTTAAGAAACTCATTTCTCTGGGTGGGTTTTGGATTATATCACCTTTTGTGATATCCCTCGGGAATAGAATAAGGTGGCAGATGGATTGGCTAGATGGGTGTTTGAGTGGATGGGTATAACATGGAATGTGGATGACTCAAGAAGCCTTCATGGGGATCTTTCTCAAGTTCTTGAATATTTTATCATGGTGGATATGAGATTATTTTTGGGAGTTCCTTGAGAAATTTGGTTTGGTTTCTTGACCCTTGGTAGGTATGTTGTTGCCTTTGGATTTGTACAATTTTTTTTGCTCAATAAATTTTTTACCCCCTTTTTATTAAAAAAATTTATAGATGTTGAAGGGAATAAGAACATTCATGTGATAAACTAGACTTGTTGCTATCATCCTAAGTCTAGAGGGGAGTTGAGGCTAAATAATTTTAAGATTCAACTAATTGCAACTAGTGTTAAATGGATCTTAAATTTTTTTAGGGGCCTTTAGAATCCTTGGCAAGTTTTGATCAAGAATAATATTTCCCTATCTAAACCTAAAAAGGGTAGGAAATGGATTGATTTGCACCCATATTGTTTGTTATATGATAAGTTTACTATTTAAATTTTTTTCTCTAGTGTCTTCAACAAAATTTGAAGCACTTGGGATAGTCTCAATCACTTGTTTATAAAATTAATTTCTTTTGTAGAGGTGGTGAAAATTTTATTTATATTAGATGAATTTGGTGAAATTTAGAATGAAAAAAAAATGTGTTTCCCGCACTCAAGGCTACTCTAATAAAAGTTGGGACCCTAAAGGAATTTTTGAGTAGAGATATATTTTTATTGAAGGTATATTTAAGGGTTGGGATAATCTTAGAGTGGATTTTGATATCATTGATAGTTAGAAGAGAACCTATTCTATTTTGAAAAGGGCCTTATATAATGTGAGAGCTTTTATATTTCTCTTACTCTACATGCTAAAATTTTGATGAAATTTAGATCCAATTGATGATATTATTTTTCAAAAAATGTCTACTTAAAAATACATAATATTTTTTTTTATACAATGGAAATAATTGACTATCTTAATACAAACTATAACTTTAAGTGGTTCGATAGTAAATGGGCATGTATCTTGGTTAATATTTGGTTGTCTACTATTGAACCAAAAAAATATTGTTTTAGGTGGCTTTTAATCTTGAAAAAGGTTTTCATAAACACTAATTTGGCTTTTATTGGTATCCTTGTTGCAATATGTACCATATTTAATTTGGTGGAGACTATTCATTTTTTTCATTTCCAATATGGATTTAAACTTATTTTGCATTTGTTTGGTACTTTTTTGGGTTGGTATGTTAAGGATTTACTTGGTTTGAAATTCTATTTGATTATATATAAAAAATTGAGCTTAATAAGTTTTGGAGTGTTCTTACCAATGATATATTCTATGGTTCAAGAGAAGATACCTTACTAAGTTTGAGTATGAACTCACCCTTATTGGAATTTTAATATTGTTGGTATCCATGTAATACTTGAGATTCCTAAAGAAATATTCTTGATCTTATTTGAGAAGGGAATTAAAGTGGTTTATAAAATAGATATAAAAGAGCTCATTTTATTTGATTATATAAAAAATAAATGAGGTATTCTAAGGCAAGAGAAGATACCTTACTAAGTTTGAGTTTGAACTCACCCTTATTGGCATTTTAATATTGTTGGTGTCCATGTGATACTTGAGATTCCTAAAGAAATATTCTTGATCTTATTTGAGGAGGGAATTAAAGTGGTTTATAAAATAGATATAAAAGAGCTCATTTTTTTTTATTATATAAAAAATAAATGAGGTATTCTAAGGCAAGAGAAGATACCTTACTAATTTTGAGTATGAACTCACCCTTATTAGCATTTTATTGTAGGTGCATTCCTAAATAAAGAGTCTTTATCTTGTTGGAGGAGGGACTTAAAATGGTTTATAAAAATATATAAAGAGCTCATTTTTTGGGACTAGGATAGGAGAAACTTAAACAAGGAGGACTTGGTAGGGTTTAAACAACATTACTAGATTTGAAAATAAGGAGAAGATTGAACCTCCTATGGGAACTTACTATCAACCCATTGTAGAATATTTGGACCCCAA
Source organism: Sequoia sempervirens (assembly GCA_007258455.2). Classification (NCBI taxonomy): domain Eukaryota; kingdom Viridiplantae; phylum Streptophyta; class Pinopsida; order Cupressales; family Cupressaceae; genus Sequoia; species Sequoia sempervirens. The sequence continues at coordinate 15,590 of VDFB02191204.1, read as the reverse complement.
ATACATCGTATATCTATTGTTGGGGAATTTTGAATTGTAAAAATATGTTTATACTTGAAATCAAAGGTGTTGCAAGGAATGGTTTGTTATATTTTGCTACATATGATTGCCAATTTGTAATTTTTTATAGTATTGAATATTGTTTTCTACCATCTGTATTTTTTGTAAGTGATGATAGTGGAATTTTTGTAGTTCTATAATTTTTTGGAGTTGTTTCTCCATATATTATACCTCTTCTTCTTGTGAGAAATGTCTATTATGAAAAATACAATAATGGATACACGTGGATTTTTGTATCCACCAATTAATTCACCAAATTGGTTGAAGAAATTTCTACCCATAATGGTACATCAAATGTGGTGATATATACAATTTTGATGTCATCATTTAACAAGGTTTGATGTGCATAAAATAATTACTACAAATAATTCCGCATGTTTTAGATCACATGAAATTTCAAGATTAAGCATAAAAATATGGAATTGATCTAATGCACTCTAGCCCATATCATCCCCAAGGAAATAGATAATTGTTGAGTGTAGTAATAAGAGCCTTATGAATATTTTTAGAAGGAAAGTAGACATGAATAAGAGAAGGTGGGGTGAAAAGTTGAAACATATAATTGTGAGCCAATAGGGTGAATTATAAGGCTACTATTGATAAGATCTTATTCAAACCTGTTTATTGGATCGATGCCAAGATGTCAATCAATATAGGGTTTCCTATATACTAGTTTTTACAAGATGTTGATGGCAGTTAACATCCTATAATATCACATAGAGTAATGAATCCAATTGAGTTAGATTAGATTAGGAGGATTACACATGATCAAAGAACTTTTCATAGAAACATGAAAAAAAAATATTTGAAAAGGAATATATTTAAAAAATAATTTAAGGAAGGATATTTGATCCTCATGTGGAATGCTAGATTTGAGGACATAAGTAATTATGGAAAATTTTATCCCTTATAGATTGGTTCATATTGTTGGATGTTGTGGTTGTGTGGCTAAAATGTGGTTGTCATTGATGTCAACACTATTAGCATTTGATGTATTGAAGGTTGCATATGTCAAGGATATTGAGAAAATTGTAAAAGAAGTGTTCCAGGTTCCCATTGGAACTGTGAAGGTAATGAAGGTGTCTTGTTATGTACGTTCAAGATAAATTGTTGTGGATTAAAGGGTTTATTTTTGAGTGTATCTAGTCCATACTCTATAATTTTCAGAGGTCCGCATGAAGAATTGATCATGTTGTGAACAATTGTGTTTTGACAGTATTTTTGTGGTTTCTTTCAATATTCTTGAGGAAAGTTTATGTTCTAGTAATTTTTGGTGTTGCAGATGTTTCTCTATTGTTTCTTGGTGTTCTTAGATGTTTCTAGATCATGCTCTATCTTTGTGGTACATCCACATTGATCAATGTGCTCGTGGTCAAAGATTTTTATTTGTATGTTTCATTTCTCGTGTTCTTGGACAACATGATGGGTGTAACGTGTAGTGGATCTTCGAGGTGAAATTAATTGAAGTATTTTTGTGTTGGAGTTGTTAATTTGGGTCTCCACTATGTTGTGGCCAACCTTGGTGGATTCACATTGAAAATTTATTTGTAAATTTGGGACAACATTGAAAATATGTTTTATATCTCTAGTTGACTAGGTTGTTGATGTAATCTCATGTTGTGGATATATAAGAGCGATTGTTTCATTGGTATAAAGTGTGCTCCATGTGCTCCCATGTGTGTATTTAAAAATATCATTTGATTGTAGAGCAGAGTGTGAAGAAGACTGAGCGAAGTGTGAAGAAGTTTGAAAAAAGAGTGAAGAAATTTTTTCTGTGCTTAACTGGAACTGTAATCAAGCTTATGCAGAAGCTATTTTCTCAGTTCACAATTTGGATGGTTTTAATCCAATATTTTCTTTGGATAGTGAGTCCTCTTTTGTATTTGAGCAATGATTTCTAGGCAGTGTGCCTAAATGCATGTGCATTCCCATTATTTCTCATTATACTTTTAACAGGGTATAATATTCTAGACTAACCTCCACTGTGGTTTTTCCCCTAACAAGGTTTCCACAGAAAATAATCTTGGTGTTCTTTGTGTTCCTGATGTGTTGAATGTTTAGGTTTTATTGTTTATTCATTAGATCTAAAATTGAGTTAAAAAAAGTTTGAAAAGATTTAAGTATTCTATGACAACTGATTCACCCCCCCCCTCTCAATTGTTTGTCCTTAATTTTCCAACAATTGGTATCAGAGCATGTTCCTCTTAAGAAGTTTAAAAGCTTGAGGTGATCCAAGATGGAATCATACAAGAAGGATAGTCCTAGATTTGATGGAACAAATTACTCATTGTGGAAAGCTCAGATGGAGTGTCATTTGAAGTGTACTAGTGAACCTTTCTGGAAAATTACAAAGAATCAATATGTTATTCCTTAAAATGGTCCCTCCACTGTTGATAAGATTAAAGAGGTTGAGAATAATGTTAGGGCTATGGAAGCTTTGCTAAGTTCTTTAATAGATTCAGAAATGACAAATGTGTTATGTATGAAAATAGCTCATGAGATGTGGATGAAGCTGGAAACTTTGTATGAAGGAGATGTACATGTGAAGATGGCTTAGCTACAAAGTTTGAAAGGAAAGTATGCAAATCTGAAGATGGGTGAAGATGAAAATATTTCTTCTTTTATGCAAAGAGTAAATGAACTAGTGATGGGCATTAGATGTGCTAGTGGTATCCTGGAAGAAGAAGAAATTGTGGCTAAGGTGCTCAGATCATTGCCTTCCTCCTACAAAACTAAGGATCATGCTATTGAAGAAACTAGATCATTGGCGAATGTGACAAGGGACACACTAATTGGTAAACTTGTTGCCTTTGAGTTGAGTGAATTTGGTGATTCTATTCCTAAGACTAAAATTGCATTCAAGGCTACTATATCCAGAAGAAACAAGCAAAGATATAATCTGGGAGTGAGTTCTAGAAAGATATTAAAGTATGAGGAAGAAATGAAATAGCTTGGAGATGAAGAAGGAGAGTTAGAAGAGTTGGAAGCACTAATAGTGAAGAAAGAAGGTAGAGGACAAGGTAAGTAGAAAGGAAAGTTGCCTATCAAATGTTTTTCTTGTAGTAAAATAGGTCATTTTGCATCAAGGTATCCTGAAAGAATTCCTAGATCTAAGCCTTACAAATCTAGATTCCAAAAAAATGTTACTTTGTTGAAGAAGGTGTGACTGATGATGAGTCTAATAAAGATAATGGAAATGAAGATGATTTGGTTTTCATTGCTATCAAGGAAAATAGTCTTGTGGCTACTAAATCTGCTAAAGTTGAGAAAGCTCTTGTAGCCCAAATTGAAGAAAAGGATGAGTGGGTCATTAACAACAAATGCTCACATCATATGATTGGTGACAAAAGAAAATTTGTAAGTATTAGAGAAGTATGATGGCGAGGTTGTAAGATTTGGAGATAATGATGCTTGTATGATTCATTGTCAAGGATCTATTTGTCTTGGTGGTAAGCATAACACTGATGATGTTCTTTATGTTGAAGGCTTGAAGCACAACCTATTGAGTCTTGGACATATGGTAGACAAAGGTTATTATCTTTAGTTCAAAGATGGAAGATGCAGGATATATGGAAGCTCTAGAAATGTTGCCTTAGGTAAACAAACAAAAGGTAATTATCACTAGTAGAATTTGGTAAATAAATGACTACGTGACTAAAAATTTTATTCACATAACTAAAAATTTTAGTCACATGACTAACACTAGTAGTATCTTGAAAATAAATGACTAATTTGGTCATTGGGTAAAATCACAAATAAATGACTAAATAAATGACTAATATAATTTAATTTGTATTATATAGAATATATATTATATATTAATTATAAATTGTATTATATTTATATATTAATTTAATTTGTAGAATGTAATAATTTATTAATTATTAATTTTAATAATCTTATATTTGCATTAAATATTTTTATTAAAGAATATATTATATAATAATAATAATACATTTTTTGGGGCAGCTAAAACATCTTGCACACAAGGGGTCATGAGGTGTAGTCTCCCCACCATCCCATGGAGGGCGTGTAGCTCTAAATATATATATATATATATATTTATATAATATATATATAATAATAAATATAAATATATTATATATAATTTAATTTGTCTTATATACAAATACATTTTAAACTAATTATAATTTTTTTATTTATATTTAAAAATTTCTAATATAAGATGTAATATATTATAATAAATATAACCATAATTTTTTTTAAAAAAAATACATATATAAAATATAGCATATAATAACAATTTCATGGGATGCAACACAATGAATTGCATGTTATCTCTCTTATTCACTCGATATCTCCTACTCTATTTATCTATCTCTATTTCTCTCTTGATCTCCCTCTCACTCCTCTCTCTATCTCTTTATATCTATATCTTTCTCTACCTCTATCTCTTTATCTCTCCATGTCCCTCTTTATCGTTCTATATCATGCTCTATATATCTCTCCCTCTCCCTCTCCCTCTCCCTCTCCCTCTCCCTCTCCCTCTCCCTCTCCCTCTCCCTCTCCCACTCTATATATTGAGATATCTCTCCCTCACAACCCCCCCTCTCTCTACCTCTCTCTTACTTTTTCTCCCTCCCTCCCTCTATCTCCCACCTTTATCTATATGTCCCCATCTTTTTCTCTCTCCCTCCTTCCCTATCCCTATGTATCTCTCTATCTCTACCTCTCTCTCCTTTTCTCTTCTCATATATCTATATCTCTCTTTCTCTTCTTGAATATCTATCTCTCCCTCTTTTTCTCTCCTCTCTATCTCCCTCTATTTCTCTCTCCCTTTATCCATCTCTATTTATCTTTCTCTACTCTTTATTTGTTTATCGCTTTGTCTCTCTCCCTCTCCCCCTCTCTTATATCTCCTTATATCTCTATCTCTTTAACACTCTATCTCTCCATCTATATATATCTCTCCCTCTCTCTCTTCCTCTATACCTCTCTATCTCTTCCTCTCTATCTCTCCCTCTCCATCTCCTTATCTCTCAACATTTTTATCTCTCCCTCTCCTCTCTAGTATCTCTTTATATATTTTTCTCCCTCTCCCTCTCTCCCACTATCTTTATTTGTACCTCTATCTTCCTCTCTCCCTCACTATCTCTAGACATGTCTCCCCCCTCTCTCTCTCCTTTTCCATCTTCCTCTACCAAGACTTGTATATCTATATCTATTTTCCTTTCTCCCTTTATCTCTATCTCAATATATCGCCATCTCTCTCTCTCTCCACCTCCATCTCTATCTCTATCTCCTTAACCCCCCCTCTCTATCTTCTCCCCTCTATCTCTCCCTATTTTTATCCCTATCTCTCCCTATTGAAAGCATAACATGAGTCTATTGCTAATGGAACTTGATTATCTTCTTCATTTATGGGCAGTGGACCAATTGATATAGTAGACAGGAATGACTAGATCGTTTCCTGGATCCTTGTTGATTTGAGACCTTTTTTGTACAAACAACATAAATTGCTAAATTGCCTAACATAGTGCATAAAATATATGTAATAAATAGATGATTTTTCCCTAATTGACCATCCACATCTCTTCGGTGTACCCATTGCACACCAAGGTGTGATTGCTAGTTTTAGTTTTCCCACAAAAATATGATAGCTTGTTATGTTTTTTGTCTTACATTAAGACAATAAAAAAAAATCTAAAATAAAATTTTCATTTCCCTCCCATTCATTTTACCTCCATCATTAGACATGCATTTTCCTTTTTCCTCCCTTGTCGGGAACCTAGCTTTGCACCTACCAATCACTTTAGGTAGGAAGTTTCTTGAGTCTTCTAAACAAATCCATTTTGTGTAAATCTTGCAACCATTGCAGTCCATGAGATCATATCTATTTGTGATTCTGTCAAACTCATGTGCCTTTTCTGTGCTTCCACATTTTTTTCCAAGTATTCTCAGAATGAAATTAATCCCAACTCAAAGGCAACCATAGGTGTGGAGTTTCAGATGCAAAGCGAAAGAAAGGAGATCAAAGCTCAGATTTGGGGCATTGCAAATTCATTTCAAAATTTTCATATTTCTGAGAAAATCCACTAATTGTTTTCTTTGATCTGCTCACTCATATCACCGGCCATGGATATCATGGGAAAATTCACTCAAAATTTGAGCTTATTTCACTCCTAGGGTTTTTGCAGGTTCGTGAAACCATTATTTTTCCTCAAACTTGATGTTTTCTTGTGCTTTATTTTTCTTGCTTCTATATAATTCATGTTTGAATTTGCGTTGGAGGATTTACATTTCCTTATAGTTTAAAATTAGGGCATGATGGAAAATTTGAGCTAGTGTTGTTTGTGGATCTTGTTCCTTCGTTTAAGTTGTGCAATGCGTGTTCGAAGTATTTTAAAGTTACTTATGGTCTTCTAATCATGTGCAGGAAATTCTATTCTACAAAATTCCTTGTGAGGCAATGGAGCTATATCACAACTCTATGGAATCATATTGGGCATCCCTTGAGGTTGTAAGAATTGGAATCTCCTTTAGTTGTCTTAAAAATGAATTTTCTGTAAAATTTATTATTGTTTGTCTCTCAATGATTATTTCATTTCTTTCCTATTGTTCTTAATAGTTAAAAGCTTTCTTCTAAATAATAATTCTCATTGAATATAATGATAATGCAATGCTATGGAAGGAGAGCATGGAAGACTAAATTATAAGGTATGCTTCCAAACCAAATACTTTACTTTGGTTTCTATCTTTTTCTCTAACTAAATAGGAAAATACAACAAAGCAAAGGCATCAAAAATAAACTTACCTTGTCTATTAGTCTCTGGGTAGATATATATCCTTGATAGGCCCAAACTCTCTCTAAAAGGTCCACAAAGATCATCTACCTTGCATGGGAAGCAAACATGTTAAATCGATTCAAAATTTCTAGATAGACATAAGTTTAACTATAAAGGTATTTTTATCGAGACATACATATTGAGTGCAAAGAAGATACCATGATCCTACCTTGCATAAGGTAAGATGCACATAGTATATTTGATGATCATAACATACAAGTTCTCACAAGATGCAATGATCCTACCATAATCAAGTGACAGGCATCTAAATGATCTATATTGCATTTCTAAATCTCCTTTTTGCTACCATTCTATAAATATCAGTGGTTCTCCAAGTTTTTGGGATAGAGGGATGGGGTTTCAGAAATGACAAAAAAAATCTTAAATTTTTGGTATGCAGGAGGACAGTTAATAAAAAAATATTAAAAATATTTAGATTGAAAATTTAAATCAAGTAGCTTAAAGTTAGTGAAAAAGAACATATCCAAGAAATTACAATCCATGATGGTTTCTGGAGCAAAAACATAACCATGGCATATTGTAAGAGTAGATTATATGTCAGCTGCTAGAAAATTGATGGATACCTAGAGTTCTGCTGCAAACTCCTAGCAATGTTTAACAAACCCAAAGCAAGAAAAATCTAGATTACATCTGCACTCTATTAGTCTTACAGTTTAGCACACCATTGCTGAAAACATTTGTAATTCTTCTCTCATGTTGTTTGTCAATCATTTATTTGAATTAGATAGACTAGTAGAGTCAAAACACCACTTTCTGCCATCAATAATCTTTCCAAGTATCTTATACACAGAGCTGGGATTTTCTGCTAAGTGTATGCAAGCTACTTCTCAGCTTGACAAACCTCACTTTGGTAGCATTTCAAGTATTAGCAAGATGGTCTTCCTCTTACTTTCTTAATAGTTAAAAGCTTTCTTCCAAATAATAATTCTCATTGAATATAGTGATAATGGGATGTTATGGAAGGAGAGCATGGAAGCCTAGACCAATGCAAATACTTAGCCAAGTATTGAAGCCAACATTGATTTATTAGTGCTCTTTAAATATGCATTATCTGGTTATACTGAAGACATTGGTTCTCATTTAGGATTTTCTCCTTGAGAACAAGCCTTTGGTAAAGATGATGAATTGAGAGCACAATATTTACCAGGTGCTTTTGAGGGTAGCAAAGCTACCAAAGCTCATAAGAGGAGAAAAAACATGATAAAGTCAGACACATATCTGGTATCATAGATTAGGTTAAGCCTAGGCTTATAGGTGTCTGAGCTAGCAGTGGAAATCACTTTAAATTTATTTTTCTTTTAAATTTATTTCCATTATTTTCCCTTATTTTGACTTCACCCGTCTACCACACCTCCCTTGTAAAAATTGTAATTCTCATAATCATAATTACTTTCTTTGTTATTATGTGTATCTATTCTTTATACAACCCATCTGTATTCAAAATAACTAGCTTAAGCAAATACTTTGTATGCTAATTCGTGTTTCTTGACCTCTTCCAATCAGAAGATATTTATAATTTTAATTTATTAATTATTGATTTTTTTATTTTCTTCATTATTGCTATATAATGTGTGGAACACCACCTCTAACATTGTATTTTAGATAAATTACTCAACCAAACATCTAGAAAGATTTTTTCAAGCTCTTCAATTGATTCACTTCAGAATCTTAAAGCATGCCTCACATTTGAGGAAACTTGCAAACATTACTATGCAACAAAGGGTGGATTATAATGCAGCTAGTGTGTTCATACAAATCCCTTAGAATAAATTTGACGAGCATATTCCATATCAAAAAAAAAATTCACCTAACACATGGGGCCTCCCCCTCCATTCCAAAGGATGTCTTTGTTCAAGTCAATGTGCATGCATGAATTACAATGTTCGTAATCCTCTAAACACATGAAAGTAAAAACGTGTAGATCCTTGGCATGCTGATGATATATGCAATAATTAATCACTTGAAGTTTATTTAAGCTAATTCATCATGCATAATCATCCAATCTGAAAATATGACCATTAGTACTGTCATTCTTGTCATCCCCTGATACTAGGTGAGGGAGGGTCTGTCTATCACAAAACCTTGTCCCAATAGGCCCTTTCTCTAGGAAAAATGATAGAACCTTTCCACTGGAGTAGAAAATAAATAGTTCCAATAGGATGCCAAACAAAAATATATTGTTTCTTATCTACATTGTTGAAAACTACCAGAATTATAATACAATGCATGGAGGAAAGATTTTGTAACACTACTTTCTAGCACAATATCAATATTTTGCATCGAGTTCCTCTAGCCTCGTGTAACACCAAAACTTCAAAGTTAAGTGGACATTCCATACTTATGCTATCAGATTTACAATTTAACCACACAACTTAGTTTCTGGTTGCCCATTAGTAGGGAAATGGGCTCCAACCTTCATATGATGTTGAAATTAAGGCCTATAATGGCAAGAATGTGAGTACCTAAGTTCAAACTATCCAAGAGAAAATTAGAAACTTATCTACTAGAGATCTAATTCAAAGAATCCTTTGATTTATTTCCTTCAAAAATTTGGAGAAAGTAAAATTGATTTAACCATACCTTACAATATTAGGCCTAGCATATCTACTGGAGATTTAATTCAAAGTATCCTTTGATTTCTTTCCTTCAAAAATTGGGAGAAAATAAATTTGATCTCACCATACCTTACAATATTAGGCCTAGCAATCCTGGAGTTTCCTAGAGTATCTAGGCATCTTGAAGATCTTAAAAAATCTAAAATAGTTCATTTAATAAGTAACTATTCTCAATTAACTATGCTTCATTATCCACCTACCCATGTCTCTCATGGTCTGAACTGATGAATGTTTCTACAATATGGATTCTTTTTGACCTTTTATTATTCATAAAAGTATACAAGCCTTAAAAAAATGCAATTATAGAATCCAATTATCAAAGGCCCTTGTAACTAAAAAGTAATAATCAAAGACAACTTTGGCAGAAGTGATACAATGAAAATTTTCTATAAAGTAATACACCATATATTATCAATTTGAAAATCTTGAACTTACTTTGCCTGATTCTTGTTCCTTCACCATATTTGATGTTCTGTGGAGATCATCCAGGACATTAGTTTTGCCATGGTAGTAAGATTGTGTACATAAAAAGGAATTAGCAAGTTAGTCAGCAATGCAAACTAGCAATTTCAAAGAAATGAGTTGTCAATCTGACTCATTAATTAAGATATATTCATTACATGCACTAAAACACTTTCATTAGGATGTAGCTATCATAAATTAATGTTGAAGATGATATTAGGAAAGATAGTTACCCATTGGAGCATCAAAGAAACCAGGAGGAATGGAGTGAAACTCCACACTGAGAGGTGGACCATCTTCTCTATATTCCTCACCCAGTTGTTTCTTAACAACATAAATGGCCCCATGTTCAAAATTTTCTTGTAAATGTGGGTCTAGACAAAAATCCTCAGTTTTCTTCCTCTTAGCTTCCATTTCACAATAGTTGCCATTCTGTGACAAACATCTTGCTGCTCCAATTTTAGTAGGGTTTCCACTATGCAATGAGGATCTCTCTTGTGATGTTGAGCTACTTCGTACAAAAGTGTCTTCCATATTATCATGGTTTACTGTAAATAAATCCTGATCTCTAAGCTTTGATGCCAAGACAATAGTAGGATAATTTGTAGCATTAATGACTTGTAGATTTCCTACTTGCTTGGCTATCAAAATTCTAAGTATAAAAAAAACGGTTACCTGCATAGAAATTTTCTAAACCCTCAACCTGGAACAGAGTCTTTAATTTTCTTTTCTTGTTCTTCGGTGATATTTTGTCCTCCTCAAACTCTATTTTTTGTCAATCTGAAAATATGTTAAATAAAAGATAAATATTTGAGGCAATAATATGTAATTATTTTGTCAAGTTCTTTCGCAGAATGTTACAACATTGCAAGCCATGAAACCAAATTGCAACACTTTCTAAAAGTAGCTCTCATTATATAATCATAAAGTCAATGCCAAAGACACATAATAGAATTCCATTAGGAGAATCCCATGGGTTTTCTCTAGGGAACATGGCAGAAACAATTACAGGTATCCCTTTAACAATAATGAATCTAAAGAGAACAACATCTTCTTCCAATTTGAATGTTGGTGCTCCTATTCCAACTAAGTGCATTCATAGTTTGACGATAGCTACAAGACAACGCGCTACAGGATCTCTTAGTGGAGGAACAACTTGAGCATTTGGTCATGCAAACAAGACAAATGTTTCTAGTGGAGATACAAGCTCTTTGCAAGAGGAGTTCAATACATTAATTGAAGGTTCTCAATCTAGGAAAAGTATGGATATTGACACTTGTGGGAAATCTTTACATTCTGATGGCATAGATATTTATCTCAAAACTTAAAAGAAGAAAAAGTCAAAGTAGTTTGGTATGGGACCCTCTTCAACTGCCATGGATGCTATGGGGACTTTAGGTTTACCTAGAAATGTATGACACAATTCTCTGTTGCTTCCTTGAAATTAACTATGACTACTACCTAGTTTTGATTTGATATACTTGTTAAATATCTAGTCTTTTTGTTGTTGTGAATGTAGGGTCTGGGATATTAACCTAAGTGGCAACAAGATGTTACTTCTTAGCTTGATCATGTATCATTATCTTTCATTGCGGTACCCTGCTTATGAATATTGTGATAAATTACTTTTCTTTTTAGCTTTTAGACACTGATGAGAAATCACTAAACTTTGAGGTCAACATTAAACACACTAGAATCAAATCATTTTTTGTTAGTTTGGGGAGTGATTTCTTCTTGCATTTTGATAATGAATTTTAACAAAGAAACGCTGTAATAGAAGAAAAAGGAATTGTGCTCCAATAATGAAATATTCGAGAAATTGAAAATAATAAATCTTGTGGCAATGATAGGTGATAGGGTTAACAAATTTTGTGCATGCTTTATCTGCATAAGGAGCGAGTCGGGGATGTTGCTCCTAGACCCCACGAGGTGACCCCATTGAGGGATTTTCCTCCAGACCTCCACAAGGGCATTGCCCCTCGACCTCACTGGGGGTGCTACCCCAAACCTCTACGAAGGGTGCTGCCCCTTGAACCCATTGGGGGCATTGCCCCCAAACCCCCACGAGGGATGTTGCCCCTCAACCCCATTGGGGGCATTGCTCCCAAACTCCCATTGAATTCATTTGATTTTCCATGTACTTTCTAAGTCCAAGTTTCCAAGTTTCCCTACAAGTCTTCATCTATAATGTCATTATTCAATTGGAAAATCTTCCCCGATGCTTACCTACAAGGATAAATGTAGCAATGTAGTTAATTTTAATATATAATATATATCATGACATTTGAGTTTGACTAATTGACATTCTAATGTTTTTTATTTTTATGGTGGTTTTGTTTATTATGCAATATATGATGCTATGTGTGATATTTTGAGCTTAATTACTATTGTAAATGTGTATATATTTCTGATTTTTATATGTTTTTGTATGGATGAACCTTCCAACCCCAATTTTTTGGACCAAACTCAGAACTAACTAGTGCAACTATCATAAGGATTTTTCACACAAGTAATGAACAAAAAATAATAGAATGGAATAGATCCATGTGGACTAGATCCTGAAGCATTTCAGGGCCTTCCCTTCAGCTCATAACTGGTCGGTATCTATGTTAAAATTTATAATTTCTTTTACCACTTTATTGAACATGCGTGGGTATAGCCATGGGATATGTGAGGTGAAAGAATATACAATAAAATATTCACAGTAAAGATTCTACAAGAAAAAGGGTTAGTAACTCATAAATATCACACTTACAATATATGGCAAGCACACCAAAATAGCAAGTTCTTGATTTTAACCAATAATAGGATGGAAAGAGTTCTGGGCTCAAGAGACCAGATCTAGAAAAAGCTATTGATCCAAAATGGATCATTTACATTCATGGAAGAGACTTTTGTAGGAAAAGAAAAGAGATAGAGAAGAATGGAGGCTCCTAGGATGGACAAGATCCTCAGGGATCATCTCTTGCTTTTCCATTTTGGAAAAACAAGGATATGCAATGAATTCAGAAGCCCCCAAAATCATCCCTTTCTAAAAAAATGAGTTGAGCACATTCAATAGCCTTTATATTTGATCCAAAAACCCCATGGATAGTTTGTTTGAGGAATCACCAATAAGAATCCTAGATTCATTATTTTGTTGCTCGCTAGTTCATTGATAAAATAGGGCAAGATGGAAAGCTAAATTTGATAGGAATAGGAAATTACCATCATCCAAACCATCAATTTAAAACTTGCAAGATGCAACTACAGCTGAATTACTCACCCACTTAATTCTAGGCAAGTTTCAGTTAGTTGCAAGCCACAACTCACAATGAGTACTTGGTCTGTCTGTGCTGAAAACTTGCCCAACACTGAGTTTTTGCCAAGTTAATGAATGCAAGTATTTTTTAAGTTGCTGAGCTTTTCCAAGTTTTTGCAGAGGGTCTGCCAAGTCATGAATTTTAAGACTATGATCAAAATTCTTGTCTTAGTTGTTAGAAACTTGTAGCAACATGGCATAAACAAGTGATTGAAAAACAACAAATGCAAGCACAAGGTAATTAAAGAGATTTACCTCAAAGAAACCCAATGTGGAAAAAGCTTAGAATCCAATATAAAAATTTGTTTGTACAAGCTTAGTCCCTTCAAGGGCCTCTCAAAACACCTCTCTTTGAATATTCTTCACTTTTAACTAATTAAATGGACTCCATAGTGGCCATAATCCTCAATAAACATGGATATTGACTTCTACCTTTAATTGCCAATAATCCTAAAACTAGCATGACCGAAATGCAACTCTCTCAAGAGAATTTTTACTCTAAATTTTTTTTCCTTTCCTTTCCAACAGATAAGAGCTCCCTCCATTTAGGAAGAATTCCCTTAGTACATAACCTAGTGGGTATATGAGTCAACTGTGAAAAAAAGTAACATATGAGTCAAAATAAGGAAAACCATTTCAAGTATCTAGATGCTCTTTCAGATATATAGTCTTGGCATGTATGGGCCGAGTTTGTTTGTGGCCAAACACAATGCATTAGTTTGACTATGGTCGAAACTGTAAGCTACAAATGTTCTTTCACTATTTATTATTTTCATTTTCCTCTACCTCACAACATTCTTGATATCTCACCATTTGATTATGATTAATTATCCTAAATTTTTTGGATCATTCCTTCCCAATTACATGGCTTTTGGTCCCACAAATACTTACCAAACCAAGAACTTAGCCTTCCTAAAATGAGTTTCCAATTTTTCTACTCCCTTGGAGTATTCAAATTTTATCAACTACAATCATGGCTTAAAGCATACATCAATTCAATACATACCACTCTAGAATCCAATTTTTTCTCCCTACCAGGGTCATTAGGAATACCAAAAAGAAGTATCCTTTAACCTACACTTAGTGAACTCTTCAAGACTATCATGATTCTAATAAGCTAAAAATCTAAATAACCATGGCATATGATTGTGTCCAAAATGCATCTACTCTAGTTGTTAGTCCACAATAGCCAAAATATGCATGCAAAAAATGAGAAATAGACAATTACCAACTTTATATCATTCCTCTAAGCATAGCTCAAAACCTCAAGACCTTTACATTTAGAAAACTATAACCTCTGACCTTTATGGCATATGATATTTCATGTTTACTTAAATTCGCATCTTGTGTAGATGGGCCATTGGCAAATTAGTTCTTATGATGGATTCTAGAAACTTGTATAATTGGAGATTTATCTTATTCTTGACCATGAATTTTCTTCCACCTCTTTCATAGGCACATTTTTCCTGAGGGATTTTCTTTAAGATTATAGATTGTAATGTGATGAATTGTACAGTTGTGCTATTCCATTTTAAAACATCTTCCTGTAAATGTTTAAAATTGTAGGTTCAACTTGTAATGCATTTTTATGAGTATTGTTTACTGTTTTACAATTGAACAGCTGCTTGACATTACTGATGTGGCCTTTTCAATTGAACCCTTTACACATAGACCCAAAAAAAATAGAACACATTGCAAACAAAGGAATTTTATATTGTGGACCACATTGCACATTTTGTAGTGCTTACCCAACTAGAGGGCCACATTTTGGAAGTGTTGTAGATGCAAAAACAAGTACTCATGGTGAATCCATGATTCAGACTTGCATTGAATCAGCTGCAAGTTTACTTGTAATTTTCTCCTGCAGTAGATCAACTTGTGAGTACTCACAGTTTTTGCAGATATTTGGCAACATTTTGAACTATGCTTCTATGCTGACAAACTGCCACTGCAAATACTATCCCATTTGTATGAGTTTGAACTTGATGGAGTCTACATGACAAGATTAGCTTCAGCCAAAACAATATATGATGAGTTCAACTTTGGTTGAACTACTCACCTTTGATTCTTTTTTTCCCTATCTAATTGCTCTGTTCTGTAGCATTTTTTAACCTACTTCTTGCATCTGCTCTACTCCTCGACCCCAATTGGGGAATTTCTCCCAAACTCCAATTGAATTCATTTGATTTTCCATGTACTCTCCAAGTCCAAGTTTTCCTACAAGTCTTCATCTATAATATCATCATCCTAATGGACAACCTTCCTTGATGCTTACCTACAAGGAGAAATGTAGCTATGTAGTTAATTTTAATATATAATACATAT
>VDFB02191203.1:0-14282 GCA_007258455.2 Sequoia sempervirens | reverse complement strand
CCTCCCCAACCATGGGGAGTGCTGCACAGCCAGTGCCCCCATGGATGGGGGGTGGCTGTGGGCAGCCCCCACCAATTTTTTTTTTTTTTTAATTTGCATAATTTCGCCCAAAAAAATGAAAATAAACAAAAATAAAATTAAACCTTGTGTCTGGTAAAAACCAGAATGAAATTTCTCTCAGAAATTTTTGAAAACAAACCCCCATTTACATAAATTTATAAGCAAAATAAATATCCTCTCACAGCCCCATCTGGGCAAATTTTTCTTGAAGAGAAAAAAACTAAAAAGAAAGATTTAAGGCACAATAATAGGAAGAATTTTCTGAGTTTTTTCCCCAAATAGATAAATACATTACATCTTTTCCTCTAAGTTTTCTATTGCTAATTTAAAATCTAATTTCCATGGGTTTTGTTGGATTTCAAACAATATTACAAAGATTTCAAACAGCAAGATGAGGATTTGATCTATTTTTAAAATAAACAAAACAAGAAGAAAAGAACCTGATTTTTCTCCACAATTTTGAAATCTTCATCCATGGTGTTCTCCAATCCTTCCCTTGAATCTAGCTCCAACAAAACCTCCATCTCCTTCAAAATTCCCAAGCAAAACCATAGCCATCCCCATTTTTCCCCAAAAATTCAATTGAAAAATAAAAAAATCCTAATTTCCTTATGCAAGCCCCTTCTTCCAAATTTGTCCAAGCCCTAAAATGGACTCACCCACCAAACTTATTGCTAAATGAAGATATTTCATTTTTGCAAAATCATAAAACAATTTCTATTTCCAACTGTAATTTGCATAATATCCTTTTTAAAATAAAAATCTATTTACAACCCCAAGGTCAAATAAATTTCTTTTAACAAAATATAATTCAACAATTCATAATAACATTATTTTTCAACTTTATTTCTAGTAGTAAAATATAAAACATATTTCTAATTTTTGATTTAATCCAAATATCTAATGATGCCAACATGACTAAATTGATTTAATTTATCCCTATTAATTTAATTAGTCAATAAAATAAATCTAATTCAAAATTAGATTATTTTATTAATTAAATTAAATTAATTAATTAATCACTAATTTTCCAACATCTCAATAAGATAAAACAATCATCATTTATAAATTTCAAAAGCCATTTAATCACTATTAACTTGCAATTAAACACATTTAATCATTAATTAAACTACGCAAGTCATTTAATAAACTTTAAACTTGAAATTAAATAAACACTCAAGGGGAAACTGACCAAGTTAAAACAACTGACCCCGACGACAACCCGACAACACGCTATGACTAGGGTGACAACTTGGTTCAGAAAACCTAGCTACTATCTCCCAATCAATTTCCGTTGGTAAATGGACACGCTCACACCTGTGAAACCAAGTGGAGTCGATGTCATGTACCTGCAAACCTGCAACAAAGAACATGTCGAACATGCAACATATATATGTATGTTATGATCAAACACGCCGTGAAGAGGGAATCTCAAAATTGTAGGGCACTTGCAAGCGAGTGAGACAATCCGCCCCTTTCACCAATACAGTATCATTAACTGACGCATCTAACATCGGAGATATGCTCAATAGCATAAACATCATTTAATCAGATATCTTCTAAGTTATTCTAAATCATGCCATAAGGATAACATCGGAGTAAAAGAACATCTCATCAACATATAACTTCCACATCATTTAATCAATCACGATCACAAGTAATCAAATTCCAAAGTCAAAGCATGTTTAGACACAAACGTCACATCATGATATAACATGCGCATCACCAAATAGTTCATGATCAAACAATCACTAAGTTCATAGTCACATCAAGCATAATCAAACATTACCAAGAAAACACTACCGATCCAAATATCCAAAACGGAGGGGTGTTACACCATGCACTCCCACTGGTTCACCGATTGGATGTTGAACAAGCGTTATGTTATGCAATTTGCACTATCTTGTACACATATTGTTGTTGTAAGTTTTTTTTCCCCTATCTTTTTGGCCATTTCATACACACCTAACCATAGATATATATTTTGATAGTTTTGTTTCGTAAATTTATAATTTACTAGCTTATGGATTTAACCCTTTTCTTATTGCAGGGCTAGACATTCTTCAGTGCAAAGAAAAGTTGTACACTTGCCCCTTTTCTTTCTGCATGGTTACATACATTCCAAAACATACCAAAATCAGGTATGTCTATAAAGTTATTCCTATACATTGTATGCTTTGAAACAAAACCTTTGGTATTTCTTTGATGTCTTCCTTTAAACAAAATTTATGTATTTCATCTACAGAATTCCATCTTCTACAGTTCTTTATTAGGCATTCTCTTTTCCTAAAAAGTTATTGGAGCGAAAAAAACTCTAGGTAAACAAATACATATATTGGAAAATAGAATTTTTTTAGCGACTTCACTATTCTTTGATATATAATGAATCTCCATCACATTTGTGGTCAGTGTTTCATGCTTTACATGGCTCATAGTTTACCAAGGGACCATGAGGCTTCATGATGCCAATGTCATGGGAAAGTGAGCAACCATGCGATTTGCACTTCTGCCTCTCCCTCTCATATTAGGAATATATATATATATATATATTTACATACAATGTGAACTGTATCTAAATATCAGTGCTTCAAAGCATAGACAGGTACACACACACACATATATATATTCAACTATAATAGAGGAATTATATAAAAAGTATTAGAATAACACTTATTTGTTACTAAATATTATACACAAGAATTCAGTTCCCATGTATTGAGTCAACCAACTACACCATTTCCAACCCACATAATTACCAAGCTCCATGTTGCCTAAAAAAAACCCGCGCAAGTTCCCATCAACTGAGGCGTACCTAGCATCGGAAAATCCAATTCACCCACACCACAATGGCTCTTTCAACAATACAAATTAATCAAAGTATGCTTTCCCACACAAGAACATTCAATATAGCATTTACTTTAGCCTCCGCCCCCATACACTGATGGGAAGATGCATTGGCACTCGTGCCAACAAACACTTGCCATTCACTTTCCCCGTTACAATGACACCATGCTCCACCGCTACCAACCCATGTAATTGCGAGTGCCTATGTCACCACAAAGAAAAAAACGGTTCCCTCCCCACCAAAAAAATTGCAGCTACATTCTTTTTTAGGAAACCCATATTAAATAGAACTCAAAAATCCAATTAGTACCAATAATCTGCACAACCTCCCCACAATGGCACAGGCTTAATTAGAAATTCAAGCTACATTGCCTAGGAGTAAATTTAGCAGTCAAATAGAGAATTTGCAAAAGAGCTATTGCATGATGTTTGTAGCAGGCACAATGAAAAAGCATAGCCCATAGTTTTCTCTACACAGTAAATTTTCCCATCTTCCCACAGTTATCTTTTCATCTTCCTGGGAACAAATATTTTTTGGGGGAAAGAAACAAGATTTAACTGCAATTTTTATTCATCCATATAAAACCATAGCGCCAGGAACCCATACAAAATGACTTACAGATTGCACACAACAATAGTTTTAACATAGACAAATAAATAAATCATTTTTTCAAAACACCCATGTATACTCAGTTATAGACTCAGGAGGGTAATAGTTTTAAAACCCTGCAACCTGCCAGGAAATGGAGCCAAAGTCGATGATTTTTACAATACTCTACTGCCAAACCAGCCAAGGATATATATATATATATGTATGTACATATGTATATATATATAAGTATATATATACAGACTTAATTGAGAATGCAAGCTACATTAGTGTTATTCTAATACCTCTTTTACAATTTCTCTATTTCTCTATAGTATTTAGTATGAGGCAATGCATCTAGAATTTTTAATGAAGTTTGTGGGGTTATACTCTTTTTGACATGGGTGTTTTGCATAGATGATTAATTTATTGTTAATGTCTTCTTGTTATATGTTTTTATTTTTGATGTTATACCCATCTTGGAGACTTCAAAGAGATTATCGCTCTCTACGGGTGGAGGTATTCTAGTTAAATAATTATTTACAATGTATCCATTATTTCGAGTCTCAATTAAGTAATCATCAATGATTTTTATAAATACCCATGTGAAATCACTTACAAATTTTGCACCACCACACTTTCAAAACCCTACAATCTGCTAAAAAATGGAGCCAAATGCAATGATTTTAACAATAGTCTGCTACCAAACCAACACCATGATGGCTCTTTCAACAACATAACTTCATCAAAGCATACTTTCCCATATTGCAACATTGAATATTCTATTTACCTTTTTTGAGGATACCAACTCCACTACCCCCAACCCATATAATTGCTAAGCTCCACCCTCATGCGAAAAAAAACTTACCACTCAGCTTCCACGTATCGAGGACACCAACTCCACCACCCCCAACCCATGTTTACATATAGAGAAGTAGGGAAATTGTAACATAACTCTATAAACATCGACAAATGTGTCTATCCTTCCAACTTGCCAAATTAATCATTCAAACCCAGGTCTTCAAGGCAATACCTATTTCCTCTATGTTATGCAACAATTATATGATGCAATGATCTGTCCAAAATGCATATAGCACTATAGGCTTAATTGAAAATTTAAGTTGCATTCTTTGGCATTCAATATTATGGAAAAAATATTTATACAAAATACCCATGTAAAATGACTTACAGACTTCACAGCACAACAGTTTCAAAACTCTCAGATTTGTTATAAAATGGACCCAAGGATGACTATTCTTACAATAGCCTCATATGCAAGCAACACCACAATGGCTCTTTCGACAATGTAACTTAACCAATACATTTTCTTTCCTTACAAAGAAAAATAACAATAGAAAATAACAGTTTGTTATAGGAACCTTTGAACAAATGACATAAAAAGAGTATCATGCAACATATTGGTAGAAGCCAAGCATTCTATGTAACATTTGTAAGAGGTATTAAGATGATACTTAAGATTTAGATGTATGTTGGTATCCAGTGTTTCCTTGATAGTTCTTTTACAATTGCCTGTTTCTCTATATTATCTAATGGTAAATAATATATATATATATATATGTATCTATATATCTATATGTATATATATGCATATGTATAGATGTATATGTATATATATGTACATGTATATATGTTTCCATATATGTATATATGTATATATATATATGAATATATATGTATTGTGGTGCAATCGCCCAGTTGGAAGTAAATGCAATATTCAATGTTATAGTCTGGGGAAGTATACTGCAAAATATGCATGGAAATATATTGATTCAGTTGCATTGCAAGAAGATCCATTCTGGCATTATCAATCTCTTACACATACTCCAAAATTAAATGATCTGTTCTAATCAACATGTCAATACTATACGACTCAATGCTATAACTGTATAGTCATGATTTTTACACAACATAGACAATACTTATACATGCTACTTTAAACTCTACTTAAAATCACAGTCTACATAAATACACATAAACATAATATACAAACCTATTTAGATATACATATGTATGTATATCTTTGTCTAGATATATGCATATGTATATTTTCCTTTACATGTATTTTTATATATCAATCAGGGAATTGAGTACATATATATATGTGCATATGTATATGTCTACCTTCTAGGTCACTCAATATAATTTTCCTCTTTGTGTGTGATATTTACTACCGAATAAGTGTTATTCTAATACTTGTTATATAATTCCTCTATTTTTCTTCATTATAGATACTACGAAATAATGTAGCTTGAATCTTATATCAATATGTTTCATGATATCCTTTTTACCTCATCTATTTCAAGCTTTACACATACTACACAATTAAATTTTGTCTTCTCAAGAAATAACAACTTGAAACAAATAGCCTATCAACTAAAGATATAAAGTTCAACAAATAAAAGGCAATGCAACTATCACTATGTTTTGTAGTTAAAGCTACAAGCGCATTCATGAAACTATTACATACATTACTTATGCTGTGTGAATATGTTTTATCATATTATTTCCTTTATTGTCCATTCTTCTATATATTCCACTTACCAATCTTCTTCTAACCGTCTTCAAATCCCATTATGCTTTTTCTTTACTAGGATATCTCTTTTTTGTGTACTTCTTAACCCAAAAAAAACACTACAATGTTATAGAATTTGGTTCAAAACACCCATGTTTCTGCACATTCCTTTTCCCTATGGTTTTTGGTAAGACTCCATGGGATTTTCCATGGACCTTAACTCCTTCTTTGGCTTGGGGATTTGGCTAGAGCCTGTGAGGCTTCATGATGCCAACATGGTAGGGAGGAAAATAGACATCGATTTATGTGGTTATGAATAGCAACCAAACACCGCTCTCATATGCTTCTGAGTGGACAAAAAAACTATTGATAGCATCGCACTATTTATCCCCAGAAGCACATGAGAATGGCGTTTGTTGCTCCATTCCACTAAACCATATGCACTGTCATGGTTGGCTTGGTTTGCATTTTGTATGTGATTACATTCTCTGCTTTCAAATCCCATGAGCCAAACAATTCTACTTGTCATTGTTTCCACAACTCTCTTTTACACTTGTCCAATAGATTACTTATAGATAATTCCTTACCAAGATACAATACATTCAAAATATTCCACTTTATCTATTGCTATTTATAGTGGATAGTGCTAGTTCCTCTTTTATTGTATATGTATATTATTTTGTTTTAGATTATTGTAGAAATAAAATATGCATTCAAGAAAAAATAGTGTGTTGTGCACTCTCTATTTCAAATTCTTTCCTGCTCCTACTGGTTAGTCCAATGCAGCTCACCATTCTTGAATATGATCAACAATGTTTGTAAGTACAACACCCTCCCACTGTCAATAGATAGATTTGGTTGCATAACTATTAAAATTATTCATTGTTTTTGGCCTCACATTGTATATATTAATTTTACCTATGTACTTACTTTTTATCCTTTCTTCTTGACTTTCCATGCTTGTCCACTAACATACCCTTATATTACATTTGATGGAACTAGGCTTAACCATGCAAAGGGATTCAAAAACCATATGTATTGGTAGCCAATCTATATAACAATTGATGTGTCAATTTCTTGACTATTTTTAGTATATTCTTCCTTACATTACAGTTGTATTTTTAATATAGGTAGATTTAACCTTCCATTATGAACTTAGATGGACCTTTTCACTTATTGTGCATTGTTCTATATATTGCTTTTATCCATCTTCTTCTAGCAACCTTCAAACCCCACTATGGTAATTGTTTCCTAGGATATCTCCTTTCAGTGAACTTTTCAGGCCAAAAGAAAACACTACAATGTTACAAAATTTGATTGAAAACACCCATCCTTCACCAAGTCTCTTTTTGTATAGTATACAATAAGTGTCCATGGGATTATACACAGAAATTGACTCCTTTTTTTGCTCGGGGGTTTGGCTAGAGCCCACGAGGCTTCATGATGCCAATATGGAAGGGAGGACAACGAGTGTTGGTTTACGTGGTTGTGGGAAGCAACAAAACCCTACTCTCATCTACTCCTCAAATAAATAATCTGTTTATACCATCACATTGTTTATCCCTAGAAGCACATGAGAATGGTGTTTATTGCTCCTTTTAACTAAATCATTTACAATGTCATGGTTGGCTTGGTTTTCATTTTGTATGTTCGACTATTTTTTATTGCATTCAAATCCGATCATAAACCCGGGTATGTGCAAGATCATGATGGACCAAAAAGTGGCGATATGATGGGTATGTGTAGGGTATGTGGTTGACAAATTTTTTTACCCAAAATTGATGAAATGAAAGGGTTTTTAAAGGAGATTCTTAGCTTCCATCAATATACATTATGCTTTACTTTGAATTTAATAAATGATTATTATTCATTTTCTATTTGAATTACTGACTAAAGTCTTGATTGGATGATTGAAAAACATCTATAGCTTTCAAATGGTATCACATTTTTTCATATGAAACATGCGTCACATTCTATGCTTCACATACTATAGGATTAAAAAAAATTAAATTTCATGAAGTTTTGACCAAGTTAAGGTAGTCGACATACAAATTTTATATTTTTAAAAGTTGTAATAAAAATTCATAACTAATTATTTACTTGGAAAAAATTACAAAAAAGTATGCATCACATTGGGACATGAATCCTCTACTTATATCTAAAATATTATAAAAAATATTACCATTTTATTGTGGTTAGTGGTCAGATAGACACCTACTTATTTTTCTTTGAAATTTAATATATCGCATTGAAATTTCAAATTTTCACCAAATAGATTTAAAAAAAAAAAGAAACTTAGTAGTTTAGAAACTACATTCAATTTGCTATAGATTTTATTCTTACATATTTTTGACAATTTTTTACTTCAAGTTGCCTAACTCTAATTTTTCTAAATTTTTCGCCACTGAAGGGCCTATTTTTTCTATGATGATCCTGCACATACCCACCCATCATTGCATTTATCATTATTTCCACAAATCTCTTTTTAGCTTCTCCAATAGATTGCTTATAGAAAATCCCTTGCGAAGATGCCATGTATTCAAAATATTCCACTTTACCTATTCCTATTCTTAGTGAGTGGTACTAACCTGTTTTATTTTATATGTATATTATTTTATTTTTATTCTGCCCAAAGTATAATACACATTGAAGATCCACTACGGCTCATCCTCATTGAAGACGATCAACAGTGTACCTACAATACTTCCCCATTCTTACTGGATAGCTCCAAGTAACGAGTTGTAGAAATTATTCATTAGTTTTTAGCTGCACATTGTAAATATTTATTTTACCTGTATACTTGCTTTTTATGCTTCCTTTTTGATTTTTCTTTCTTCTCCACTAACATACCCTTATGTTCCATTTGCAGGAACTAGGTTTAAGCATGCAAAGGGATTCAAAACTAGGATACATTCTTGCTTTCAAGTTGTAACATCAATGAAAAAACAACAATATTAGATATTATATATGAAAACACTTGATTTTTCCCAAGATTTCTATTGTGTGATGTACGATGGAACAACATGAGATATCTCATGCACGTTTCATCGTTGTCTTGCTTGGGGGTTTGGCTAGAGTCCATGCAGCTCCATGATACCAATATGGTAGGGAGGAAAATGAGCGTGGGGTTTGTGGTTGTACATATCACATCATATATTTGTTCAAGATACATGCATACATATGTGCACAAATTATTTTATAGATGTAGTATCATGTTATTCATGTTGCTTCAAAACAAGGTGTATGTTTTAATTCAAGAAAAATAATAATGTATGATGAATCTCCACAATATTTTTTCTTACATATATATACTTGTGTACACAAATTGTTGTCATTCAATTAAAATTACAATACAAAGTATGTGTTTTCTTTTATCGTATTCACAAAATTACAAAGTAGATAGTATTTATAACATCTTTCATCTTTGCAAAACTCATTTCCCATAACCATTGTAACTAATAAAAACAAAAGAAAAATAACTTTTTAAAAGATTACTTTATTGCCCAATCTTGCTAATAAAAGATGTAACTATACTAATGGGACCTCTTTTCCAAAAGCACTCTTGTTAATTCAATCTCAGTGATAAAACACATGACTAAAAAGTCTTTAAAAAAATAAAAGCCTTTAATAAATTTAAAACCATTCATTCAACATGGCATATAATTTTATTCTAAAATTTCATAACCAATTCCCAACAAATGGATTTTCATTCCAAAACACAAAAATGATTTACCCATGTCAAGAAAATAGTTCTTCACGTTAGATTTGAGTTTACAATACTTTACTATACTCATATTCAATGAATATATATATGAAAAATAATTTTTGTGTGAAAATTATTTTGTTTATAAGCTTCAATTATACATAGATTTCAAATTCATAGCATCCACCTTCTAATGTTATTGTTTCTAATATCCCTTCTATCTGTTAAATTAATCTGTTTAAAGTTTACAATGGGTTCTCCATCGACTAAACTATGGAGAGGATCTATCATGCAATATTTCTTTTACAAATTCTCTATTGTGCACAAATCATTGTGTAAATTTGGTGACATCTATCTCATCTTCCCTGAAAACAATGTGTAGCTTCTAATTCAATTAAAATTATATACAGAGTATGTGTTTCCTTTCATCACATTCACAAAATTACAAAGTAAATAATATTTATAACATCTTTCCTATTTTGAAAACTCATTTATCATGACCATTATAACTAATAAAAATAATAAGAAAATAACTTTTTAAAAGAATAATTTTCCCCTACTAATGGGACCACTTTACAAATTCTCTATTGTGCACAAATCATTGTATAAATTTGGTCACATCTTTCTCATCTTCCTTGAAAAAAATGTGTACCTTCTAATATAATTAAAATTACACTACAAAGTATGTGTTCACTTTCATCACATTTAGAAAATTACAAAGTAAATACTATTTGTAACATCTTTCCTATTTGGAAAACTCATTTATTATGAGCATTATAACTAATAAAAACAATAACAAGATAATTTTAAAAAGAATACTTTTCCCCTACTAATGGGACCACTTTTCAACAACCACTCCTATTAATTCAATCTCAGTGATAAAACACATGGCTAATAAGTCTTTAGAAAAGAAAAACCTTTGAATAAATTTAAAACCATTCGTTCAACATCACATATAATTTTATTGTATAATTTGATAGCCAAATTCCAACTAATGGATTTTCATTCCAAAACATGTGATGCAAATAGTTCTTCATGTGAGATTTGAGTTTATAGTACTTGACTATACTCATATTGAATCAATATATATAGGAATAATTATTTTTATGTGAAAGTTAATTGTGCATTAAGTTCTGATTCATATCATCTGCCTTCCAATATCAACTAGCTTCACATTGTGTCATATTGGCTCTATACCCCACCAATTGCATCCTATAAAAAAATATTCCCACTTGGCCAATAGCCATTCATGATTCACCCTATCAGTGATCATTGCATGCCTGTGCATGCGATTGCTAGTCTATATGTAATTCCTTATATAATATCATGAGGAATGGTTATTAGATTCTCCTAATTCTAATCATATGTGTCCACATAAGGGGTATGTGCAAGATCATGATGGGCCAAAAAGTGGTGATATGATGGGTATTTGTAGGGTATGTGGCTGATGACTTTTTTTTTAAACCCAAAATTGATGAAACAAAAAGGGTTTTTAAAGGATATTCTTAGCTTTCCACCAATATAAATTATGCTTTATTTTGAATTTAATAAATAATTATTATTAAGTTTCTATTTTAATTACAACTAAAGTCCTGATTGATAGGCTGATTGAAAAATATCTATAGCTTTCAAAAGATATCACATTTTTTGAATTTGAAACATGCGTCACATTCTATGCTTCACATACTATAGGATTAAAAAAGAAAAAAAAGAATTTCATGAAGTTTTGACCAAGTTAAGGTAGTTAGACATGCAAGTTTTTATATTTTCTAAAAGTTGTAATAAAAAAATTATAATTAATTATTCACTTGGAAAAAAATATGTATCACGTCGAGACATGAGTCCTCTACTTATATCTAAAATCTTATAAAAAAATATTATCATTTTATTGTGGTTAGGGTGGTCAGATAGACACCTACTTACTGTTTCCCAGAAATTTAAGTGCTACTATATTGAAATTTTAAATTTTCATAAAATAGATAGTTTTTTCTTGTAAATAAACCTAGTAGTTTAGAAACTACATTCAATTTGGTACAGATTCTATTCTTACATATTTTTGAAATAATATAGATAACTTATTCAAATTCTTATGTCAAGTTTTCTAACTCTAATTTTTATGATATTTTCGCCACTTAAGGGCCTGTCTTTTCCATGATAATCCTGCACATACCCTAGGAGTTGATTTTCTTCTTACCAAGCTATTGATGGTGGTGTTGTTCTTATGGGAAATAATGTTTCTTGTAAGACTATTGGGATTGGGATTATTAAGATTAAAATGTTTTATGGTATTGTGAGGACATTAACAAAGGTATGACATGTGCCAAAACTCAAAAAGAATTTAATTTCCTTGAGATTTTTGGATTCTAGAGGTTATAAATTTACAAGTCAAGGTGGATCAATGAAAGTGTTCAAGGGTATCTTGGTGCTCATGAAGGCTACAAGTATTAGAAACCTTTACAATATAGAAGGCAATATTGCAATAAATGAAGCAGCAGTGGTATATAGAGAAGAAAAAGAATCTACTCATTTATTGTATCAATTACTGGGTCATATGAGTGAGAAAGGATTGAAGGTAATGTTAAACTGTAAGTTCCAAATTTAAAATCTCCAAATTTGAATTTTTGCATGCATTATGTTTATGGGAAGCAATCTAGATAGAATTTTAAAGTGGGTACTCATGTACAAGTAAGGGTATTCTAGATTATATTCATTCAGATGTTTGGGGGTCATCCTGCATATTTTTTTTTGGAGGATCATCATATTTTGTGACATTTATAGATGACAGCTCTAAAAAGGTGTGGGTCTATATTCTTAAAAGAAAAGTTGATGTGTTTAGTGTATTTAAGCAGTTTAGATTTTTGGTTGAAAAGAGAACTAGTAGATCAATCAAGTGTTCAAAAATAGATAATGGAGGTGAGTTCACATCTTTGGAATTTGAAAATTATTGTAAGAAAGTTGGGATTGAAAGGCATAAAACCAATGTTTACACTCCTCAAAAAAATGGTTTTGTTGAATGCATGAATAGGACTCTCTAGAGAGAGAAATGAACATTCTTAGCAAGAGTTGTTAGTAGAAGTAATTTCTAAAACTTGTTATTTGGTAAATTGATCACAATCAATTGTAATAGACTTTAAGATTCTTGAAGAGGTATGTACAAGTCATTCTTTTGATTATTCAAATCTATTTTTTTGGTTGTGATGTATATTCTCTTATTTAAAAATATTGGTGTTCTAAATTAGACCCCAAATCCAAGAAACATTTCTTTGTTGGTTATGGTGATGGAATTAAGGGATATAGATTGTGGCCCAATCCTACTACCCACAAAGTCATTTTTAGCAGAGATGTAGTATTTGATGAATCTCCTCTCATTAAATTAGACATAGTAGATGTTGATTTGAAATAGGAACAAGTACCTCAACATCAAAAAATTTAATTAGAAACTCATTCATCTATAGAAAATAGGGAGTAGGAAGAAGCTTCTGAAGAAGAATACGAAGATACTACAATTCTATAATAAAATGTGGAAACTCAACAACTAGATCTAAGGAGATCTACATAGGTTAGAATGTTGAATAAGACAAATAAGAGGGGGTGTGAATCAATTGTAACAAATATAAACCTTTAAATCATTCACTAGAACTAATCCTTAACACTACTTAAATGATTAAAAATTAAGTGCAAGTGCAGAAACTAAAAAACCATCACAAAAACACAACACTAGATTTATGTGGAAAACCCAATCAGGGAAAAATCACGATGAGGATTAACTCACACTATGGAGAATATCAAAACCGATTACAAAGGCTCACTACCAAAACAAGAACTCACTATCTCAATTAGGAATCACTATCCAACAAGGCTAACAATCCAGAGGGATCACTGCCATAAAGATACAAAGAAGATAGAAAAGATATGTTATAGAGAGAAGACAATCTCAATACAACAGATAAATCCACCACAATTTTCTCAACCACTTGCAGACATGCATGAATGATAGAGTGCACCTTCAACTCACTACATCTAAAAACTTGCTTCACACTGATTTGCCACACTCACATCACACAAACTCACTGATTTTCATCAATATCGTATCTATTTGCTCTATTTCTTTGCACTTATCTCTCTTTGTACACCATTTCACCACTAACTCATCCTGCATTTATAACATCTTCAACTTTGGAACATATCCAAAGTCATCCATCCAACATCAAATTCAAATTAGGTTAGTTCCAAAACATCCTAGGGTGGAATTAGAATGAGGGTGACCCAAAAAAATGCTTGATGAGGACCCAAATAGATCTAACATGCATCATCAACTTTGAAGTTAGTGTTCAACACAAAGTCACCCAAACCAGTGTAAAACACATAGAACAATTAAGCACAAACCTTGTGGATATCAAAATTATCTTGAATAAATTGTAGCAAATCAACTCTAGAACCACAAGTCATAAGACTTTACCAAAGAGAAATCTGGACCAACAACATTTCTCCCGGACCTCAACCAAAAACACATAAAACCACAGTTCACAATTGGTGAACATAACTCACAATGT
>VDFB02191201.1:0-38522 GCA_007258455.2 Sequoia sempervirens | reverse complement strand
TACTCTATTTTATTTTGCAAACAATTTTTAAAGTTCATTAGTTGTATTCACATTCTCATCAACTTCTCTTCAACAATGTCAGTGATGCTCACACAAAAAATTACAAAACGCCACATTTGGTTTAAATTGAGGCAACACTACACAAAAATAAATAAAAGGCAACAAAGTTTCAGTTGTGCAATGATTGATGGTCTTTTTGAATTCAAACTAGTGACAGCAAAAGGATTAAGCAAGCCTAATCCTCACTCCCTTACCTATCATGACTAATCTATCTCTTTTCCTTCTACTCATCGACCCCTCTACCTACTTCCTAATCTATGCCAACCATCCTCCCTCGTACTTGTCGCTACCTTCACCTCTTTATTTTTTTGCGTAACTCACTTCTATAACTACCTTACTATCTTATGACCGTAGTGCATGTATAAGTGTTTCTCATTCTTTTTGCATGATCAACAATTGACCTCAAAGCATTGTGGATCCCCTCACTATACACCACGCATCTATCATTGCAAAAACAAGCTAAATTTTTTAAAACCAAAGATAAACACCAAAGTAAAATTTAAAATTTAAACCAAAATTGAAGGCTTTGATGCTCCTGCATCATAAAGTGACCATCAACTTAATTTATTCTAATGTGTATCAACCAATGCAATAATAGTCACTATCAATGCACAACAATAACTTAAATGACAAATTGTTTATTTAGTTCACTTAAATACCTGTCTTCATCAACTATGTCCTAAAATTGTAGTTACTATCAATGCATAAAAATAACTTAAGTAATATATTGTTTATTTTAATTCAACTAAATATCTATTCAAATCAACTATGTCCTAGTAATTCCTTTATCTATCTGTATTGTCAAACAAAACTACTTTAAGAATACAACTATCAAAATTTCTATCTTGCTAGTTTGATTAGACCATCACTACTCTTATTTTTCCTTCAAATCAAAGAACAAAATGTCCTACCATCATTTGGTAGGAACTTTGTAGCAACACAACCTTGTTTTAAGTGGTCACTCCAAAGGGAAAATAAATCAATTTGATCTATATCCAATTAAATAGTTATTTTACACATGTGTAGAAGTGTCCTTAATTGCTTTTCATTTCCCAATTTTTTGACAGAAATATTTTACAGATGAGATGTATTTTGGCTGAAACAAATGACAAAAAAATTATAGGAATGAATATTGTCTCCAAGGATGTTCAAAATGTCAGCTGCTCCCATGGAGATATGATGAAAGAACTCCAATCTTGCCTCTCACTCACAAGTTATCAACAACAAAAACACAACAATTTGGTGTTTTATTTTATTTCAAATGAATTTAATACAAAGATCTTCCTCTGCATTAAAATTTTTTAACAACAAAATTTCCTTCAAATCAGTCTTCCAAATTGCTCTAGGCTCACAATTTCACTTTCTTTGCCCTATACCATTTCTTGTGTATTCCTTAGTCATCATGGCACATTAGATATGGTTCATAGCCTCACTGATAGCTTCACTAAGTTGATTCCCACTCACCAAGTTTATATCTCTATCATTTTCATCCCCTTATCTTCCACGTCCCTCTCTTCACTCTCATGGGCTTCCTTCAAACTACTACTCATTTCCTAGTCAGCATCTATGTTTTGTTTAACACCAAACAAAGTTTTTATCGGCCCCAACTCAGAGCTCTATATGTCCTTCAACTCAACACTACGCTTCCACCTGCACCCTCTTCTTTTTACCACCATGAGCTCTCTTAGGAATTAAACTTCTCTTCCCAAAATCTCTACACTTTCTATTGGCCTATCCACTTTTTTCTTTGTCGCGTCCTCTCTAAACTTCTCTTCCCTAAACCCTAAACCAACAATATTATTATTATTATTGGTGTTGATTGCCTATCCACTTGCATGCTCCTACACTAGACATACCAGGTAAGTGAAATTTTTCTTGAGTTGGTAAACTTAGGAACATTGACAAGTGCATGGGACGGTAATCCCATGTTTTTTTTAATCCATAGTTGCTCCTTGTCCATGGGATCCTTGCATCTTTTGTTGTTCTACTCAATCTCAACACCCAAAATACCTCCAGTTGTGTCATCCCATTTCTCCCAACAACTTCCTACCACAAGTCCACATTTGTTCCCTCTACATTTTTTTTGGTTGTTGTTCTTTGTTCCTTCATTGCATTGTTGCAATAAATCGAAACTTATTCTACTCTTTCCTTTTGAAATTTACCCCTTAATGGGTTGCAAATCACTATACTTAGACTATTCCTCTTCCTCTATTTGTTGCTTCCCTGCACTACAATAAAAAAACGGAGGGATTATTTCACTTGTTTCTCCTTCTCCTTCTCCTTCAGATAATTCAACATATACTTTTATCCATCATTCTGAATGGTATAAACATTCTTTCTACCATCATAGATGACCTCCCTGTAAGGAAGCTAAGGTAGTGGAACTACACTAATCTTTAGAGGAGAATAACTCAAAAATTTATAGATCTTTAATAGTTACAGAAACTTAAATAGAAATAAACTTAAATATCATGCATACCACAACACAATGATTTATGTGGGGAAAACCCTTTCGGGAGAAAAACACCACACTCCAAAAGTCACCAAATATATTATTTAGAAATCACAAATATTACAATATACTTGTAGAGAAAAATTCTCACAAGAGTATCACCACTTAGAGATCTAGAGACAACATGACCGCTATCAAACTCCTAGAAATCATCACAAACTCTCCCATAGCCATAATACAACACCCTCATATTATAGGGTTACATTCTAGGGCAAGACAAGCCACTAAAATATCTTCCATTAGATCTAAAACCTAATAATGAATTGTACAAATTTATAATATATCATTATTTATTGTATGTAACTAGGAAATATATATATATATAAATATATATACATCCTATCAACAATAAACAGTATATAATTGCAAGGTTGAGACACATTTTCCCAAGAAATCTCCCACTTTTTGAACACCTTGCAAGGGCAATGTGAGGGTGTAAACATCATCTCTTTAATTGCTAGGGGCCGAAAGACCCATAGTCTCTGAACACTATCTGAACTTCTATGTGCTCACAGGATTAGTTAAAGAATCAACAACATTCTTTAAAGTCTCTACCTTAACCAACTTCAACTTGTCATCTTCGACCATATCTTTAACAAAATGATATTGTACATCAATGTGCTTGGTCCTAGCATGAAATGTCAGGTTATTGGCTAGACATATCGCACTCTGACTGTCGCAATAATTTATCACTACACCTTATTTTATTCCAATATATGAACACAATCTCTTAATCCAAATGGATTTTGTACAAGCATGAGTAGTTTCCATATACTTTGTTTTAGTAGTGGACAAAGCAACCACAACCTGTCACTTACTCATCCAACTAATTGCACCACCAAATAAAGTAAACACATAAGCACTAGTGGATTTTTTTCTATCAAAATCACCTACCTAGTCTAAATCCACATAACCATGAATATTAATGGAAATCTCGTCTTCAATCATATTACTATGATAACATAAGGAATAATTTGAGGTACCCCGCAAATATTTGAAGACTCTTTTAACTGCATCCCAATGAACTCTACCAGGATTAGACATATATCTAGAAAGAACTTCCACTGCTTGGGAAATTTCTGGTCTTATACAGACCATAGCATACATTAAACTTCCAACTGCACTTTGGTAAGGCACTGGTGCAGGGGCACCATGAAGGTTTGAATTTGCAAGTTGTAGGATCAAGGTCAAATGTTAGGTTTGAGTCATGTTTGGGGTCTAATAAGGTCATATATACCATTTTATATTGTAATGAGTCTTGTTAGAGGTTACTATGTGTTTGAGAAGTTCAAATTGCAAAATTTGCTATGTAAAAATTATAAAAGTGTAAAATTGTCAAAAAGTTGTAAAAATGCAAATTTGAGGGAATTCCAATGGTCATTTGGAATTCATAAGTTTGTTAGTTGGTTTGAAAGTTATTTTTTGGTGGGAAAAATTATATAAATGATTGGAAACTCGTTGTAAAAGGTTTTTGAAGGTTTGAGGAAGATTTGAACAAATAAATCTATGTTTTTCCCTTAAATTCTGTAAATTTCTCTCTGTACAGTGTTGTTGCAGGTCTTAGTACAGACCCGTACTGAGTGAAATTAGATGAAATGATTTTGATTTGGATTCAACCTTTATTTAAGAACATTTTGATCTTTGTAGGTTTTGATTTCATCAAGTAATAAAGATTTTATAGCCCATTTTCTGAAATTGGTCTGAAAACAGTCAAGTTAAGGGTTTGTAAGCCATCTAAAATGGATTTTCACCCATTCCACCTATTGTAAACACTGTAACTTGATGGAATGGGTGGTAGTAGGTAGGAATAGGTTTCCATGAGGGTTTTGTGAGCAGGGGAGGCCATTGGAGGTTTTGGGCATGAAGCCCTAATTGAGAAAATTATGGTTTTTGGGTGAAAGTTAGTGGTTTAAGAGTGGAAATGGTGGAAATCATTGAGGGAAGCATAATTTGATGATTTTTTGAGCATGTATAGGTATGTTTGAGTGTGTTTGAATATTTTTCCAAGTGGTTAGAGGCTTGGAACATATATTTTCAATAAACCCACCTTAGAAGGGCTTGAAATGAGGGTTTTAAGGCTAGGGGTGTTGGAGAGCGTTTCTCTGTCAGAGAGTGGTATATTTTGATTGTTTGGAGGCAGGTTATTTACTATCTAACAGAATATTAGAAGGGAAGCAACTTTAGAGAGGATTTCCTTTGTAAAAGTGGGCTAATTAGAGCCTTGTTCAACGTAGAAACTCAAATTTAGAGGAGTTGGTCCAAAACAACCATATGGGGTTTTGATATATGTTGTGTAAGGGGTTAATGGGTGCCTGAAAACACATACGGTTAGTGGTTTTGTTGAGTAATTTTAGAGTTGTGGTCAAGAAACCCTTGTTGCACACCTATAAGGGAATAGGAAGAGTTGTTTGAGGAAACACCCTAGTTAGGGTTTGAAGATTAAAGACTGGTTGTAATCAGGTGAAATTGTGTTGGTTTGCTTAAAGACCTCCCTGCTCTACATCAGGCACTCTACTCATGTCTTTCATCTCTGATGGAGATGTTGGACAATCTGAAATAGATAATTTTGTTCCAACTGAAAAAGAACACATAATGGTCTACAATCCTGCATATCAAACCTTTGTAAAATTGAGTTGGTATACTTACTTTGGCCAAGCCATAGCTTTCTGTTCACTCTATCTCTTTTAAATTCCATACAAAGAATGTGTTTAGCTGTACCAATATCTTTCATTTCAAATTTAACAGCAAGTTGATATTTTAGTTTTGAAATCATACCTCTCCCTTTTCCAATAAATAACATGTCATCAACATATAATGTAATAAATAGGAAAATGATACCATCAGTTTTATAATAAACACAATGATTTGAAAGATGGTGCTTTGGAAAGATGGTGTCTTCTTTAAGATCCTTGGTTGTTTTTTTTCTTTTGTGTCTTTGGTAATGCTTCCCCTACAATTGATGAAGATCAAATTTCCTTATCTCCTAATGCAAATCTTCCAAGTGAAGGTATCTTGGTGCAAGATGATGAAGTCTTTGAAAATCCATACATAATATAATACCTACCCTTCAAACTAACCTTTTCCTCTATTTGATATTTCCTACTCACAATCCCCAGCAATCAACAAAGCCTATAATACCTTCACCTGAGATTATTTCTTCTTCTCACAAAGAGAGTTTTTTACAATTTATACCTCATCCATTACGCATGAAATCCTTTTCCAATTCTAATCAAGATGAATACATGCCTAAAAAAATTATCCATCCTATGAAACCAAAGTAAGTGATACACCGATTAGTCTGGAAAAATTCTATGGCCAAGGCTTTAATATTCTTTCCAAACAAGGTTGTGATATAAAGAATGAACATGAAATTCACACTCTCTTAGAACAAACACCATCTAATAATACAAAATAAATTTATTATCAAGGTCCTCCACCTTTATATAATATATTTACGCCAACCTCAAATCTAAACCAACCTCATGGCCCTATTGGAGATGGCCTTCTTCCCGCTCTGCATCCCTTGTTTGATATTTAGCATACCTTATGTGCATATAATTTACAATGGGAATTAATTGTATTATGTATCTTCTTCATGAAATAAATTATGTTAAATAAATGAATAAAAATTAATCTTTTTGTGTGTATCATAGAACATTTGGTCATTCTACTAATGAGTATTGTGCTTTAAAGAAAAATTGTAATGGTTAATTCAATTATATGACATTGATGTGGATCAATACATGGATCATGTTTATGATAAATAATAAACTAAGTAGGTATGGTGTTGCTCCTTGCTATGTGGTAGTTATAGTATCACATGGTACTTATAACCATATTTCATCAATAAGGAGAAACATGATATTGTCTATCTAGGTTTCTCCTTGCCCTTGCACTTGGGGGGCATGGTTATTTAGCCTTGTGTAAGGTGTATTCCTTTGAATAAGGGATATTTTCTTCATTTGTCCTTATAATAACATTTTAATGGGGCATATCACCCCACATATTATATTATTAGATAAGATTTTAAGCCATGTGGTCCCTTTTAGTAGTTATTCTCACATCATGTCCACTTTAGTAGTAATATCATATAGGATGTTCACTAAAGTGGCATCCTCAACCTATTTTAGTGTCCCCTTTCAGGTGGTATTAGGTTTGATACCCTCTAAAAGTGTGAATTTTCATGTCATGTAATGTGCCCTTAGTGGTGGTATTATCCCTAATACCACCTAATGGTGTGACCCTTCATTCCATGATTTGTCCTCTCTTAGAAGTGGTGTCATGTATGATTCTCTCTAAGGTGTGATTTACCATATATTGGGTAGTACCCTTTGAAATATAATAATTCATTTATTGGCATTCACCCTTTGTGGTCCAGTGTTATTTATAATGCCCCCTAAGATGTGGATTTTTTATATTTTATCCTCGTGATTTTAAACTTTGTACACCCCCTGAAGTGATTCTATCCCTTGTGACATTCCAACTAAGGTGATTTCATTACTCGTGATGTTAAAATTTATACACCCCTTGAGGTGATTTTTTTACCCTATGACATAAAACTTTGTACATCCCTTGAGATGATTTCATCCCCTGTGATGTTAATTGGTACGTTATGACATTAAGCTTTATGTGCTCCCTAAGGTTTGATTTGCAAAATAGTCCATGGTTTTGGCATAATGAAACTTTTTGATTCATGTGATCAAACACCCTTTTAACATGACTAACTAGCATAACACAACTTTCTTGCCAGTAGAGCCAAATTTTCCATGAGATACCAACCATAATGCAACTTTCTAGCCTTATGGAACGCATCATATTGCATGGAAACCTAGCATAACACAACCTGCTAACCATTTGATCCATGTATCTCATGAGTGACTTGGCATAACACAACTTGTTGGTCCTTATGAGGGTACTATCTTGTCTAAGATCATATTCAAGAGATGGCATTTGGTATTTGAGACAAATTTAAGACTGAGATCACTTTTCCTTACCAAGTCAAATCCTTTTTAGTACTAACCCTTGCATTTGTCTTTACTGTGTCTTATTGTATGTCTTGTTTTTGTTTTCCTTGTGTCTTTTATGTGTCTTCCTTGTGTTTGCATTTTCTTTGTATCATGTAGTTTTTTTTATTTTTTGTTTTCATTATGTTATGTTGTGTGTCTTCATCGTGTATGCTTCATGTTTGACATGTTGCATTGCACTTCATGTATGTGTGTTTTCCTTTTTGCTTACATTTTCTTGCCATAGTATCTTGAATCTAGGGGCTTCCACATCGCTTATACTCATTGTCATCCTATCTCTTCAATGTTTGGATAATTTAACCCTTCTTGGCTTATTCTTACTTTAGTGTGAATTTGAGTATAAGTTCATACTCTCACTAAAGTGGGGGATAAATGTAGCATACACAATTGCCACCTTTGATAATTTCACACTAGGGTTTTATCCCCCTTATATGCTTGGACAAAATTATGCATTTGATTTCCCATTTTATGAATATCTTCCAAAAACATATGTGAATAAAAATAATCATTTAATATTTTCCCCCAACATTCAAGGCCTTGACAAGGATAGGTATGGTCAAGGGTTCCCTACTCCCTTGACCAACCCTTTTTGGCTAAAATTTGTATATATTGGTGTCAGTATTTTATTATTTGAAAATTAAAATTTATTTGTCGTCTATCACAATTTAATTTTCAAGAAATTAGAAGAATTGCATATAAATACAAAGTATTTTCACCATTTGAAATCCCAAGAACGTCTAGAAAGTTTTGAGAGAAATTATACATCCTAGAAAGCAATCAAGAGCATTCAAGAGCATAATTATCAAATTTATTACAACATTTATTTCAATCAAGAATCATGTTATCCATGCATCATGTTTTTATGTAAGTTTTTTCATGTTTTTACATAATTACACACCTTTCAAAAAAATAGTACATTCATAACCTTTGCACCCAATTCCATATACAACATCTCTTTTCTACTCCATATTACCCATAGGGAAATGTTCAAGCTAAGGTTTCCAATAAAACCATACTTAAAATCCTAAAGAAGATAGTCAGTAAAGTTGGACAAGACTAGCACCTTCAAATCAACTCTATCTTATGGGATTACCATACTAGAAGTTATACACCTACAGGTGCTACCCCATATTCACTAGTCTTCGAAACTAAATCTATTTTTCCTATTGAGGTCTAACTCCCTTCTTTAAGGGTATCCTTGCAACATCTTATTGAAAATGAATAATATAAAGTACCAAACCTACATGAATTAGAGTTACTAGATGAAATATATATCAATGAATTGAATCATTTTCAAGACTATCACAATTTTCTTCATTGTAGTTACAATAAGAAGATCAAAACCCAAAGATTTGAATTAGGTGATCTAATCTTGACATAAAATAAAATAAAAAATCAACAAGACCAAGAAAATAAAGTAAATTTTGAGCCTAATTGGTTGGGACCATTTCTTATCATAACGAGCTATGAATCAGTAGCCTACTAGCTTGCAACACCTGAAGGTGAGTCTCTACAAGATCCCATCAACAACATCCATCTCATGAAATTTTATTCTTGACTCTTAGGGGTATCCCAACTAAAAATAAAAAGTTAAAGATAATTAATCCATCTAATGGTGAAAATTGTTGGAGTACAGAACCACTGAGAGGGGGGGATGAATCAGTGGTTAGATAAAATCAACTTCAAAACCTTAATACTCTTGATCACAAAAAAACCTTAAGCATGTATTTCATGAAAAACACAAGGAGATGCATACTATAACATAATTTATGAATTAGAAATAATGAATCATGTACAAAACATCATAGCATCAAGAAGACGTGAGACACCAAATTTATGAGTGGAAAAACCCTAAAAAGGGTGAAAAAATCACTCTCAATAAATGCTTTATTAGGCCTTCTAGCCAAAAATTTGTTGAATATATATTGTGTGTCTCACTGAAAACACAACAAGCCTCATTGGTTGAACATGTCTCACTGACAACTCAAACTACTCTACTAGCCAATCAACACCATTCCAGAAAGAAAAGAACAAACCAGAAGGTTACTTTATTTCCATGCAATCCACTACTCAGCTCAATTCATCTTATCCACTTATAGATCAACACTGCTACGTACTATTCAATCAAACCCTTGTACAAGTAAATTCAATCAGGTCATACTCCTAATCAAAGCAAAAACACACTCCTCATATACTAAATCAGATCACTTATGTGAAAATTCGCATGTTAATATTTCTTCCAATCTAACCTTTATTGAAACCCTTCTAGACTAAACAAAAAGATTACACAGAGAAAGCTTTTTGATATGACCAACAAATATAAAATAGTCTCATGGACATCTATTGTTGTACACTATCCAATCAAAATGTAGTTCTAAAACTATCTTCTTTCACCAAACCTCATACCAAGAATACAATAATGCAGAAATACTATAAAATTATGTTATTGAAACCTTTGGCAGCCATTTGTGGTCATGTACTGATCACACCTATCTATGCAAAATAAAATATTTTTATCATTGTTGTCAATGATTACATTTATTCATATCCTTATATCATCATCATACCTTGTTTATGAAGGATATATCACTTTGACAGCCTAAATCATTCAAATTTCTTAAAAACTTGCTTTTTTTTCAATAAGCAAACACCCTAACAAAACTTTGCACTGTCTTCAATCATTATGAATAAACAATTTGGACACCATTCTCTTACCAATAATTTTTCAAACCAAAAAGAAGCTCTATTCTTTCACATTGTAGTCATAAAAATATTGTCTTCATTTCATATATTCAGTCAACATACTTCTATATTTTCCAAACCCTGCATTCAATACTATTCAATCTTAAAAAAATTGTATATCACTTCATATTCAAATCACACACTCTCCCCATTCATTCTCCATGTAAAACAAAAAGAGTATTTTTTTATAAATTCATGCCAACAAGTGATTGTTCATATTCAAAATAGAAACCAAAGTGTAAAAGTAGCCAAAATGTTTTATCTCCAGCCAAAGCAACTACTTGTCAAATTAAAACTATGGGAAATAGTTGTTAGGAAAATTAAATGTGAGCCTTTGATCCATTTTTACCACCTGAGACGACTTTAAATAAGAACCATTGATCTTTATTTAAATGACTTAACCATTAATTTCAACTTGCTTGACTAATTTCAGGCAAAGGAGGGTCGGTCAAAAATGAGTTTTGAACCCTTAATTTATCACTTAAGCAAAGTGAAACCCATAATAGCATGTCAATAGAATTTTATAACATAAAATTGGTATTTCATTGAAAGGCTTCATAAATGCATAAACCCTAGGCTATTAGGGTTCTAAAACTTAAACCCTCAATGAATAGAATAATGACTTGCTTTATTAACAACCTGCCACTTCTTTTGCACCAATCTCACTAAATTGCAAATACCAACACCTAAATGAT
This sequence comes from Sequoia sempervirens, assembly GCA_007258455.2. Taxonomy (NCBI): domain Eukaryota; kingdom Viridiplantae; phylum Streptophyta; class Pinopsida; order Cupressales; family Cupressaceae; genus Sequoia; species Sequoia sempervirens. The sequence goes on along the minus strand of VDFB02191201.1, from coordinate 27,489 downwards.
GAGAAATGGATATCAACCCTATGCTTTAATACTTCAACACTTTGATGAAATTCATGCCCTCAAAACTTATACACCAACCTCTTTATGTTGAATATCAAACTCGTGCTTTGATGCAACTTTGATGAAGATTATGCAAGTCCATGGTGAATAATTTAAACCCTTTGAAGCTTTAAGTCACTTAGGGTTTTCTCTACTAGCTCAAGACAAGTTCCTTAGATGTTTTTGGACCTTTGAAGCTCTGATGCTATGTCTTGATTACTCATCAACCAAAGCTAATGTAAGAAACCAATGCTAATGCAACAAATTGAAGCACCTTCATGAACAACATAAAATTTGAATGAATCAATGAAACTCTAATCTTTATCAATCTTTAGTAAATAAAGAGCAAGTTCCTTTTGAAGCATTGTTGTAACAACTCAACTTGTCAAGAAACACTGTCTAAGGGGTCTTAGTGTTATTTACCCTCAAATACACTCTATTAAGTAGATAAATAGCAGTGTGATCTGCTTCCTTCCAATGCATATCAGGTAAATCAACATTTTTCAACATAGTCCTAGCCATCTCTTGGATGGTCTAATTCTTCCTCTCCACAACCCCATTTTTCTAGGGGGTTCTAGGAGTAGAAAATTATTTCCTAATACCATGATCTTCACAAAACTTTTCAAATTCATTTGAAGTAAATTCACCTCCTCTATGTGACCTTAAGCATTTGATCTTGACATCTATTTCATTTTCAACTTTTTCTTTGAATAATTTAAACTTATCAAAATATTTTGATTTATCTCTTAGAAATGTAACCCAAGACGTTCAAGTGTAATCGTCTATAAGCAACATGAAATACCTTTCACCTTGTTGGCTCCTTGTTCTTGTAGGTTAGTGTGAATCAGCTCTAATGGCATTGTATTAGAGCACTACTTGCTCTTCAAACTTGTCTGTGTTTGCTTTCCCATTTAACACTCCATGTATAAAGTTTTTGTAGGCTTGGTTATCTTAGGCATATCTCTCACTGCATGAGAGGAATTGATCTTTACCATATTATCAATTTTTATGTGTCCCATCCTTTTCTGTCATAGCCAACGCTCTCTAGACTGATTCAATAAGCATATTCTTCCATTAGCCTCCTTTAGATGATATACATTCTCATTTGTCCTAGTTCCTTTTGCAAAAAATCTTTCAAACCCTCCCTTCCTAATTTCACATCTACTAGCATGAAATATAAGATTGTATCCTTTGTTTCACATTTGACTAACACTGAGAAGATTATGCTTCAAACCTTTAACATAGAGGACATCCTCAGTTCTGCTCTTTCCATTAATTGTTATAGCACCCTTTCTTCAAATTTGTGTTGACTCATCACCACCAAACTTAACAGCTCCACCATTAACCCTCTTAAGGCTAAAAAATGTTCTCTTGTCATGATTCATGTGGTTAGAACAACCACTATCAATCACTTAAGCATATGCTTCTTCCTTTGCATGAAAGGTAGTCCATACAACCATAGATCTTTCATTATTTGTGTCAGCCTGCAAAGTATTGAACTTCTTACTTTTTCCAATATCACCCTTTTTTGTCTTTTAGAGCCATGAATATGGTTTCATCATTTGAATCATTGTCCTCATATTCTGAATAAAAACTAATTTCCTTGGAATAGAAACCTCTTTTGAACTTATCCTTTTTGTTACTATCATTTGATTCTTTATAAGGACACTTGGATACAAAATAACCAATCCTTCCACAATTGAAACACTTGAAAGGTAACTTACCTTTGTATTTTTTGGTGTCTTTCTTCAATATTCTCACAAAGTTTGCTTCAATCTCATCAAATTCATCATCTTGATCAATTGCTTTATCTTCTATGTTTTTACTGGTTTTGAATGTTGCTTCCTTTTTTAGAACATCTTTATCAAATTCTCTCATTTCAAAGGTTGTGAGAGCACCAAATATTTCATATACATAGTACTTTTCCAAGTCTTGAGACTATTTAATAGCAGATATGTCATGACTATAAGCTTTAGGAAGAGATCTCAAAAATTTCTTCACAATCTCATCTTCTTTCACTTCTCAACCAAGACCTTTAATGCCAGTAATAACTTCATCCACCCAGAGCATATAACTTGTAATGTCTTCATCCTCTATCATCCTCAAGGTCTCAAATCTACTCTTGAAAATTTGCAACTTGGCTTGCTTTACTTTATTATCTCCTTCATATATCCTGCCAAGTTTTCCTTAGACATCCTTAGCAGAACTATAATTCATCACCTTCAAAATTTGTGAATCAGCCAACCCACTCAAGATAGCATTCTTAGCCTTTTAATTGTTCTCATTCAATCTAATTTTAGTTAGATATGTTGGAGGAGAAACAGGAGCAATGTAACCATCCTTGACATATTTCCAAACACCAAATCCCATAGAGTTTAGATGGCCTTCCATCATCAACTTCCAAAAGTTGTAATTTGTCCCATCAAACCTAGGACCTTTGTAAGCTCCATCATGTTCCATCTTGAACCTTTCCTCAAGTGGTTAACCTTCTTCATAGGAACTTGGCTCTAATACCAATTGTTGAATAGACTTGAAGACTAAGAGAGGGGGTGAATCAGTCTTTTCAAAACTCAAATCCTTCAATGAACTCAAACTTTTTTACCAAATTAAAAACTCTTAAATAGATCAGCAACAAAGAAAGGTATAGCAATTTATCTCCTTAACAAGGTCAGAAACCATCATAAATGAAAGATACAACAATTATACCCTTAACTAGATTAGTGAAAATGAAAACTTAAGAAAGGAATGCACATCCACAAGATAACACCAAATTTACGTGGAAAACCCAATGAGGGAAAAACACGATGAGAGTTAACTCACAATACATGAAGCTCACTACTTACAAAAGTTACAACAAGGCTCACTACCAAAAGACTTGAAAACTAAGGCTCACAACCTTAGGGAAAGATACAAAGGACTTGCAAACTGAAGCACACAACTCCAAAGCAAGATGAAATGACCTAATGAGATTCACTATCTTAGGGTAGGATACATAAATATTTAGAATTTAGAACACATTTCAACAATACACTCTGTTGACTGAGGCATTAAAGCACATTTGATCTATCTTCCACACACTTTCACACTTCTTTGCAAGATCTTCAATACAATCCACACTCTTCTCAACTTGCAAGTGATTTGATCTTCCATTTATATCTTCCACAAGATCACAAGACATCAATTAGGTCATCCAAAAAGAAGATAAACAATAATCTCAACAAATTAGCCACAAAACATCAATGTGATGCAAATAGGTCCTATCTAGAAGATAGAGTGGATCAAAAACAATCTTATTGCATCTTCCAATGTCATCCCAAACAATTCACATTTTGGCACACATCAACTCAAGTTGACAACAGGAAAACGTGTAGATGTAGTGTGAAGCATGTTAGAGTAATCATGCATTAGCTAATAATTAATTAATCTTTAATTAATTATTAGTATAATTTATTCTCATGCACTTAAGCTAAACTTAGGAGTTCTTTATTAAGTTAACTAAGTACGTTTCTATTAACTAAAGTGAGAAATTATTAGGGTTGCTCCTATATAGCACTCAACCCTCATTGTATTATCCATCTAGAGATTTACTCTCAAACCCTCAACCTTTGAGGAATTTTGTTTTCCTTGAAGATTATTGAGGTTCATTCTATAGCTTTTTCTTGTTGAGGAATATTACAAATATTGTTTGTAGATCTCTTGCATGGAAGGTGTCTTTGTTCATTGTTTGATCTTGTGGCTCGTGGTTTTGTGGATTTTGACAATTCAAACATGCTATTAGAGTGTGGATTCATCAAGCCCCTTCTTGATTTATGAGGTTTTTTCTTCAACAAGGGTTACAAGCTTCAAATCTAAATCCCCTTTGCTTTTTTTGTAAATTTTAGAGGTGGAATATTTTTAGGTGCATTTTGACATGAAAAGGACGTCACCGTTGGATTCAAAGTTGTTGAGAAAGTCATCTTTGGCTTTTGTTTCGCTTGATTTGTACTCATGATGTCAGATCTACGAGGGTTTGAAGCAGTTACTTTTTTCTTGGATCTAGAGGGTGGCTGCGATTTTGATGCATTTTGGTGTGAAAAGGACCTTGTTGTTGGATTCCAAAGGTCGATTCCACAAATTTTGACTATAAATTTTCCCTATTTCACCATTGGGAGCTTCTGAGGCAAAAAAAATTGTGTAGGGGCCCATAGGCCCATGTACAAATTCACGTGCATAGGTTTCAAAAAAAAATAAAAAACAAAGTGGGCATATTTTTAATAAATTTCATTTTTTTATTAAAAAGTGTATACTTGTTAAATTAAAAGGGGAGGAGTTTTCTTTAAGGGTATGTTGTACCCTATTGCCACGATAGCGGTTGTACAAGCCTATTAACAGTGGTTGTACAAGCCCACTGGAGGCGCTTTTTCTCTGGATCCTCTAATTTTTACCAACTGGACTGGTTTTTTTGGCGACAACCTGCTCAGTGTTTTTTCCAATGCTTTTTTGGCAACAACTTTAAAGAATATTTCGACCAAAGGAGGGGATATATTGGTGATCGGATTTTCCTGGGAACCTTTTTTTTCTAGTGAAATTTGTGAGCGATCAACTTTTTTCTAGGTGGTTAACATTTTTCAATGACATTTTTAGGTGGCCAAGTTTTTTTCTCGGGTACCAATTTTTTTCAATTGCAAAGAATATTCCAAGAATATTTGATGACATCAACATGATGTCATCCATATGGGCGTTGACCAAGGCCCCCTTTGACCCTTCTTTGGCCCTCAAGAGCATTTTTTTTCTTTTGGCCATAACTTGGGTGTACGATGTTGAATTTTGACAAACAAGATATTATCGGAAAGCTTGTTTCGCGCAATTTCTAGTGGTTTGGGTCTCATCACTCGATTTGGCTATTGGTGCATTCTACAACCTATTGAAGTCAGTGGTGTTGTTTTTCAGTCCCAAACTCATAATTTTTAACTAGTTTCTTTTTTTTTACGATTCTAGCGGCGTTGGAACCATCTTTCATAGCTCTTCAAAACCATCCATCCACTTATTCTAGATTGCTCACTAGGTACATTTTATTCAATATTTTGTGTTTTTACACTATGGTGAATTACTTGGATGTCTTAGCTCTTGGGAACTTTTTTTGTGTGGGATGACTCATTTTTTTTTTTTGATTAAGGAAAAAGTAGGTTTTGAAGGGGCCTCGAAACCCTTTAACAACAAGCAAGAGACAGATTTAGCAGTAAAAGTACCCAAGCAAGAAAACAAAACAAGACAGGAAGCTGCCAATAGAGAACATCAAAACCAGCCGAGAGGAAGCACCACAAAAGAACCTACAAAAAACTAGCAACAAACCCAAACTTAGGCCATATTCTTCAAGACCTCAACCACCTCTTGTTCTAGTTTGTTCATATTCTGTGTCGCTTACTTGATTTCCTGGATGTTAACTTGTGCCTTATCAGCTTTTCTCTTAAGGTTTGTTCTAGTTCTTTTACACAGTTCACCATAACCTTCCTGATTGTGTACTTTATCTACCTCCTCTTCTACAGCAGTCTTGTCCTGATAAGCATTCTCAAGACTATCCACCATCATATCCATGGCATTAGTTGTGGATTTTAAAATCTTATGGCTAGTATTCATCACCACCTGGATAGATCTTTTATATGCTTGATTTTTTCCTCCAAAGCAAGAAGCTTCTCATCATGATTACTCTTAAATTTCTCAAGATCTTCAACAGTTTTCTTAAGGAAATCCAACATATACTTCTTTTCTTCCTTAGTCCACAAGTCTGTGGTCTTCACTCTGTCTCTAGCAATGTTGTCGAGGGACTCATATTTTTCAAGTTTGTTGCTCATAGCCCTCTGTTTCAACTTAATTTCCTTAATCTCAAAAACACCCATCTCATCAATCTAAAAAAATCCACTGACCCATTACGAGCAATGGCCAGAATGTCCGCAGGAAACTCACGTTCTTCCTTAAAATAATGATCTTCAGCCCTGAGATCATCGGGAAAACAAGATCTATCCTCTCTATCAGTGGCAGGGTAGCTAGAACAATCAAACAAAGAGTATGTCTGAGAATCCTCAGTAACATGGGTTTTACCTTTCACCTTGGTCTTTGCTTCATCATAGCCGAGAGTTACAACCTTAGAACCAGCTTTAGGAAGACCAAGTTTAGAGGAGAATTGATGACTCATTTTTTGTTGTTCTATATGCATTTCAAGTATTCTATCCTATTTGGGCATTGTAGAATTTTTTTTCATGTGCATTATTATTCTTTAGATCTCTTGCGTTGAAGGTTTCCTTATTTATTGTTTGATCCTATGGCTCGTGGTTTTGTGGTTTTTCACAATTCTAATAAAGCAATAACTATTCAGCCCAAAAACATACTTCCAATTTAATTTTATCAGTTTGGTCCTAAACAAGATATTTCAAGACCCAAATACATCTTAGAACAACTTCATATGGTGATGCAAACCCTCAAGCACATAGCGCAAGCAAGATACCAAGCCCTAATGACTAGACATCCACAAATAACCCAGAGAACCAACTCAAACACAATGCAACATAAAAATAGATCAGCCACTAATGTGTGGATCACAAAGGGATGTTCCATGAACATCCAACAACACTTCTAGATACTTCTTTCATACTGCCATGCCACCAACAACCATCTTAGACCAAACAAGAACAAAATACTTCATCCTAGAAGCACATAAGACATAATAAAAAGATATAACATTATCAAAACATCTTGTGGACCACTTCAACACATCAAAATTGAACTAAGGAACTACACAAACACTAAGATCACATTCACCAAGTCATGAGAGTAGAAACTTCAATGCGAATAAATGTGGAGCATTTTTTGAACCAATCTAGACAACCAACATCACTTCCAACCTTTTGAAATTAACAGAAGCCTCCTAAACAACAATGGTGACCTAAAAATATAGGAGTACAACATTCATATAACACAAACTCTAAATCCCAGACCGTAAGACCATATCTTCAACAACGAAGGAATACGAAGCATTCTCCCAAACACTCTTCAACACAACTTCTTGGAATAGAAATTTTTCATCAACTTGCAAAGGCCAAAATAATTTGCAGCAACACTTACTTCCTCAAGAACAAAATAAGAGATCATACAACATACTATAGACCATCAACAACATCTCTTCACTATCAACATTACTTCTAATCCTCATCTTAATGCTTTTAATCCTCATCTTAATATGTCATCATGAAATTAACTCTGTTGACAACAACCAACCTCAATACTACTTTACTTGATATCAAACAAGCCATGAAATCCAATTGTGAACGTTAGCACCACATCATCATGAAGAAATGACAACCCAAACCAATTCCAAACAATAATGCAACAACCTTCCCAAGTGTTGGTAACTAATACCAACAATACAACCAATTGTTGACCTCACAAAAATCTCACAAAGTGTTGACATCAATGACAACCAACTCACCAAGTGTTGACATCAAGAACAACAAATTCCAACATTATCTTTGTATTTGTTTGTCTTAAATAATATGGACCAATTACATGAGTGATTTCTACCACCAAATATTTTTTTCCCATATCGAGGTTGAAATATTTTATTATTATTTTTATCTATTTTTTCCTATTCTCAATAGCATTTTGACCCTCTAATTGAGTTCCATTTGAATTATTTTTTAATTTATAGTAAAAATAATAAATAAATATAGACCATATTAGAATCAAAGAAAAATGTTAATCCTTGGGAATTGTGAATAAGTTGTATACTAGTGACTAAGTGTTTAGAGGAAAAAGAGTTGAAACCTTGCTATCCTAGGATATCTACCTAAAAGTGAAATAAGAATGTGAGAATGGAGAAATTGAATCATCTAAGTGTCCATATTTTTACCCTAGAAAACAACATGAAAATATTGATGCAAAATTAAATTTGATTGAGTAAAAAAATGAGTGTGTGAGCCAATGAAAACACATAAGCCAACAACACAACTAGATTATCGGAGATTGGTACTCTATAGCACATGCTCTAAACAATATTTTTGGTATTGGAGACATTGGAGACATTGGAGAATCCATGGATGACATAAATACATTCTTGGATAAGAAGCCATCAGAAAATGATAGGGTAAAATTTGAACATACCCCATTTAGATTTGAAACTAAAGTGTAATTAAAATATTTTGAAGGAAAATTTAATGTTGAGTTTCTAGATATATGGATTAACAAATGGAGGTATATTTAGAGAAAGAATCAAACCTTGGATAGTGTTAGCAACTAGGATTTGCCAAAATATACAAGAGAATGTTGAAGTGGAGAAGGTTAAAAGACCAAAAATCCAATCCACATCCCTAAAAAAGAAAATTGCTTCTAATTGGAACATTAAGACAAACATAGACAATGTTGATTTCACAAAATATCAGTAGAGAAGAATGTCTACTTGGTCACCTCCAAACACTAGTTGGTTCAAGATGATTTTTGATTGATCTTTCAAATGTAATTGTATTCATGCCATAGGAGGTGAAATTTTGAGAAACAATAATGGTGTACTAATAGTGGCTTTTTCTGAGATCTTATGTAATGCCTCTAGCATTTATATTATAATAGAATTGATTTTTGACTTATACTTGTTCATTGATATACTTTATATTATTACATCAAGGTGTTCTCAACATGTTATTTTTGCATTCACATCTAGATAATGGTGCATATTTCAAGATACTTGTGTTCTCCTTATGATTACAATTTAACATAGTTTTACTTGTTTTAATCTTTATTTATATGTATGGATATGTATATTATTCTTTTTGTGAATAGATGTTATCATGATTGAATGACATTTGGATGTATTTCTTTACATTTTATATGATGTTATACCCCATTGGGTGGTTATTCTATGTTTCAGATATTATATATGTTAGAAGTACACTAAATGTGTGACTTGATTAATTACACTAAATATGTAATGTTATTATGCTTAATTAATTACATCACATTGATTAATTAATTAAGTCACTTATTCCTCTTTATTACTTAAGCTAAACTTAGGCACATTAATAATTAATTATTAATTATTAAGTGTGCACACTAGGGTTTCATTTAGGGTTTCCCTTTTTAGGGTTTCTTGATCTCCTTCATAAGGATTGATCACATTGTAATAATTGATTCTCTTAATGCATTTTACTGAGAGGTTTACAGAGAACATCTTTTTCGGTTCTCCATATCTTTTGCATGTGACAGGTATCCATCTTGCATGCAGGTGATCTTGGATTCTAACATGGTATCAGAGCTCCAGACCTGCAGCTGCTTGTTCGTGATCTGAAGATATGGCCTCTTCGTGAGTTTCGGGTGCAAGGGTTTCCACGGCATCTTTTCTGCAAGATCTAGGGGTAGCCATCTTTTGGGACACAATGGGCTCAAACGGACGTGCCATCGCGTTCGCAGCGTCCCAAAACCCTAGAAACGCCCAAATCGTCAATTTTGGTGAAGTTGGTCCGGGAGGCAAATTTTTTTTTTGTCTAATGGCCTCCCCAGCCACGCATCGAGGCAAAAAAATCTCAAAAATCATGAAAAAATGGTTGAAATTCCTCATTGTTTCTTGCGCCCAGTTAGAAGGGTTCGCCCGGCGGCCACCAAACGCCGCCACCGGCCCTCTCTTCCACCGATCCGCCCGGGCGAGGGCTTATTCTCTGCGGCCGGCGGTCATATGGGAAACAGGCGCCCAGATCCAGCCGGCGTTTCTCACCAGCGCAGGACCACATGCAGAACCAGGGGCTCTGCCCCTGCCAGACCCTTGCTCCACCAGCCCGCGGTCACATGCAAGACCAAGGGCCCAAAAATTTTTCATTTTGCAGGGGGGGCGATTTTTTGCCCTGACGGCCAGACGACCGTCAAATTTAAGCTCGTGAACTGATGACGTCAGCATGACGTCAGCGTACGGCCCTCTCTATGCCCCTCCTAACCCTAGTTTGCCCTAAAGAAGCAGTTTTTTTCTTTTGGCCATAACTTGGGCATACGGTATCGAAATGGGCAAACGAGATATCACCGGAAAGCTGGTTCCGAGCACTTTCCAGTAGTGCTGTTTATTTTTCAGTATTTTACTGTTTTCATGCATTTATTACTGTTTGAAGTCAGATGTAATTTTTATGCTTCCAAGCTCATAACTTTTTGCCACGATCTCCGTTTTTCGCCTCGTTTGAAGCGTCGGAAAGGTATTGAGGAGCTCTAGGTTGCTGTCCATGCAATTTTTTTGTATCTGTCCCAGGTTTTTCAGTTAGTCCAGATTTGGCCCGATGGGTTGTTTGGCGATTACTTGGATGTTTTGGCAGTTGGGAGAGTGCATTTTGCATCTTTGCACTTCATTTTTTAGTAATACATCTTTTAATAATCACTTGCTGCATCATAGATTCCAGAGTTGTTCCAGTTTGGAGTTTTCGAGTGTTCCGTGGCATCGGGTTTTCTGTTGCTTTAATCATGATTCCTTGAGTCAATCAGTGACTCTCATCCGGTTTCAGTAGTATACAGAAGAATATTTCCTTGCTTGCCTATATCAAGTTCCAGTGTTACTCTACAGAGTTCTTCCAGTGCTTCTTTGCAGCATGTAATCTCATTGTAGGGGGGTTTTGTCCCACTGGGTTTTTCCTTCTCTACTCCTTTTTTGTGTTGTATTGGGTTTCTTGCACATCACTTTGTGCCATATTTTGTACTCGCACTGTATTATAAAGTGCCATGGGGGGTTGTGTAGTGCCTTTGTTTTGCCATCACACCTTTGTCCGGTGAGTGTCCCTCCACGACAACAGTGAATCCAGATGATTCCAGTCTCATGTATGTGTGCTTTATTTTGCACACCACTTTTTCAGTTGCAGGTGCTTTCTTGTGCACTTTCAGATGTTCTTGGTTCCTTTTCATGCACTTCATTTTGCATTGTAAATGGGTACCTGATCAGGCCTAGTTGTCGGGACCCATATTTGCTTTCATGCATCTTATTCTAGTGTTTTAGCTTCTTCCTAAGTTCATCTTAAGGGGGGGTGTTAGAGTAATAAGTTATTATGCTTAATTAATTACATCACATTGATTAATTAATTAAGTCACTTATTCCTCTTTATTACTTAAGCTAAACTTAGGCACATTAATAATTAATTATTAATTATTAAGTGTGCACACTAGGTTTCATTTAGGGTTTCCCTTTTTAGGGTTTCTTGATCTCCTTCATAAGGATTGATCACATTGTAATAATGGATTCTCTTAATGCATTTTTCATAGAGGGTTTCTGAGAACATTGTTTTGGTTCTTCATATCTTTTGCATGTGATGTATTCATCTTGCATGCAGGTGATCTTGGATTCTAACATATTATTCTTTTTGTGAATAGATGTTATCATGATTGAATGACATTTGGATGTATTTCTTTACATTTTATATGATGTTATACCCCATTGGGTGGTTATTCTATGTTTCAGATATTATATATGTTAGAAGTACACTAAATGTGTGACTTGATTGTGCAGGTACATGATTATCTTCCCACGTGAGAATACAAGTCTAGGTAATTTCTTAATATAGTTATTTTAGAGATGTCACATTGGATCTTTTTCATTGTTATTTATTGATCAATACTCAAGAAAAGTATAATATGTGTCATGTATGATCCAGTGTTAACCTAGATTTCAATCATAGGTAATTCTAGAGTTCATCCATGTTGTGAAGTTACCCTTAATTGTGATTTTAATTTATTAATTTAATTTCCCTTTTGCTTGTAATTTCATTTTCAAAAATTAATTGTGGTATTGTCTGTAGTGAAATGCTTTTGGAAAAAATCCATTGGATGAATTTAATTAGCTTCATTATAAAATGGAAAACAAGGAAGTAAAATAACTTTTTTAATTTATCATAAACTACATTATGGGAAAAATGAAAGAAAATTGGAAATAAAAGAAAATAAAAAATAAAAAAAAATCAAAAGGGGATAAAAGAAAACATATATAGACATTTTATTTCATTCTTTCTTTTGGAAGGAAAATAGCTCTCCAAAAAACCTCTCCTTGAAAATTTGAACTTGGTGGATTTTTCTCGCATTGGAGCATGGGAGCTTGGGATTGGAATTGGATTGGTTTCATCAAGAGGTTCTTGGATTGTGTTTGTGTTTTACTTCCCCAAATTTTGAGAAATTAAAAATAAATCAACAATTTCTTGTGTTTAAAATTTAGGTATTTCTCTTCCATTTCCTTGTTTCTTGAGTTCATTTAAGTTTTGAATTTCATTCTCACTCTTAAGGCACCAGAAGACTTCCTTTGTAGAGGGTGATCCCACAAAGTTGGTTTACAATTTCTAGGAGATTCTGATTTTTATTGAAATCACATATTTTTAGAAAATATAATGATTTAAGCCTTAAAAAGTTCCATTTAAAGCACTCCAATTGAAGAGGGTTTGATCAAACTACCTTAGATCAAACCCCATTGAATAGAACCTTGCTAGTTTTAAACCATACCTATAACGGAGTCTCCTTTACACCTATCAAAATGCTGATAAAAAACCATTTTTGATTTACCTTTTGGGGGATCAAATGAATTCATTTAAAATTTGTTTTTTGTAAGTATGTAGTCCTTATTATAAGCTTCCCAAAAAGTATAATTTTAAATAAATTTAATTTAATTATTATATTTATTTTTTATTTCTTGTGAAGGTTTTTCACTGAAAATCAAGCTCTTTGTTTTACATGTGGAAAAATAGAAGATTATCAAAAAATAAAGAATTTCGATACATACAAAAAAGTTGTGTTATACAGTCCACCTATTTCATTGTAATTGTAATCCGACTTCAAAACTTGATTAAGGAAAAAATATTCAATAAAACATTATGAAACCAATTGGAAGCACTAGATATTGTAGTTACAAATCTAAATTCGAAAAAATAGAATTTTACCCTTCATGGAAAAAAAAGTTGTGTTATACGGTGAGTGCCACTCCTTAAAAATGGTGTTTACTGAAAAAAACTAGTTTTTGAAGCAGATGGAAAAAGAAGTGCAATCTGATTCCAAAATTTTTGAAAAAAATATATTTAGAATCTACAGACAAAATGTCACAAATAACTAGTTTGCATCATCTTCAAATTCCTCACTGTTTAGCCAGTATAGGTGCCCAAAAGTGAAGATTTGGTTAGAAAAAATCAGTTCAGTGTCCAGTTTGGCCAAAAATTGTAAACCAGTATTGTGGGATCATGCCCTAGATTTAATTTTTAGCAAATACAATAGATTTATTTATCTTTTTAAAAATTTTGAAAATATTAATTTCCCCCTCACTATGGAAAAATTTTCTCAAAATCCACGAAATGTGACTTTCACTTCATAGAATGGTTGTTTTGATTCTAGAATAAAAAGGGTTGTTTTGTTTTAAAAAAAATAGCAATAAAAAAATAGAAATTCAAGCTTTCATTAATGGAGTTTGAGGATATTTTATGGTTTTCTTAGAAAAATAAAATTAGAAATTTTTAATTTAGAATTGAGTTTGTATGAATTGGAATTAGAAAATCCTTGTCTCCTTAATGATTTTTTTATGTGATTTTTTTTTTAATGTTCATTTTTTATACTAAATGGTGTGCCTTGTCTTTCATGCGACACTAAAAATTGTGTTGAGTTTTTATGAAACTAGGATGGAGGTATCAGACAATAGTATGGGAGTGGCTCTCCAAAAATTATTGAGGTCTAAAGTGGCCCAAAGATATCTCATGTGAGTTTTCTTAATAAGCGATCCTTTAATTTTCATGGGGTAATTAAAATTAATGACTATTTTGATGAATAAGATATAGCTAGAGTGCCCATATATGCTTGGTAGGATTGTATAAGGCATGCCTATTTTGGTAGAATTGACCCTTATTGATTGGGCAACCACGTCTCTTGTGAGAGGTGTATTAAATCTTGCTTAGCCGGTACCATAGTTTATTTCAATGATACTCCCTACCTCCTATATAGGTTCTCATCCTTGTGGCTATTGGATTTTATATCCAATGATATTATCTATCCTTATCCATCAAATTTTGTTAGTTGAGTGATTCTTGGATGTGGTGTATGTCATGTGTATGCATCATGTTTGGCATGAGTGTAAGATTTACTCCCATGTGTTTGGTGTGGGTGTACTTATGGCCCATGTAATAATATCATAGCATGGTGGGTTGGACCTAAGGGTACCACATAACTGGGTGGCATGGAACCGCCTTTGGGTATTAAATGATCCATTGGAAGAACTCTTAGATTATGAGAAATATTGGAAAAGGCTACACAACTCATTTATTTCATTGTTGTTTTATCTTGTAAAAATACATATTGAAGGACATTGGATTCCTCCAATCAAATTGTCATAAATGATTGGAACCTCCTAAGTGGATGGATTGTAAATTGACCACCTAAGTGGTATTGGTGATTATATTGTTCTATTATGTATTAGTGTTGGTATCGAACACACATGTTTTTATTTATGCTCTTTACTATTATTGTGATGTTGGATAAAATATATTAGATAAAATATCCATTTGGGCTTAAAAATAAATGCAATTCTTAAGAACATGTAATTTGGAATATTAAAAACTAGCTTCCTTGTGTGTCTCTTAGTGTGTTGGGTGGGAGGACCCACCTCATTGAGGGATCATTTTGGATTCTCCTTGTGGCCTTGGCATAAATGGGAGGTGTGGGAAACTTTTCCCTTAATCCATCATCTCATTGGTCATGTTTTGGAGTCTCTTGATGACTCTCTAGACCTTAACAGTTGTCTCTTTCATGAGCTAGTGTGACTCAAAATTGGGTGTCTATGACCACCTCAATCTCCCAATCATTTTTATTGCTTCTAAGTCTTTTTTTTAAGTCTTTTTGTATCATAATTATTTTCTTTTTGTTCCATATCATTGTCTTAGGCCTATAAGTCTAGATGCAAGATTTGATTGGTGCATTGGCCATGACACTACCACAAGAATAGGACCCCCATGTTGAAAACATAGAATACTAAGAGGGGGGGTGAATCAATATTATTTTAAACCACTTAATCATTTAAACATCCATTCCACATAGCATATTCAATTTATAGAAGGAAAGGAAAGTATGAAAGCAACCATTAAAGCACATAACACATGAACACCAGATCTCTTACGTGGAAAACCCAAAATGGGAAAAACCACGGTGAGGATTAGCTCACAATATATTATAACTGGTTATAGTATATTATGGAAGTGCTCACTATAGGTGGACTCACTATCCAAGTGGACTCACTACCCACTGAAAGAAGAAAAGATAGAAGAGATTGTGGCACATAGCCAAGATTTGAACTACTACAGTTGCATCTAACATATGCATGAATTATAGTTTTGTTGAAGCTCAAAATATAGACTTTACACACTTATTTCTTATCCAAATTAGCTCTTTTCTCTACTTTGAATTCACCTTACTCTCATAATTCACATTAAATGTACATCACATCAGTTCTCTATGTCCAAAACATCAAAAAAGAACTTACACACACACACACACACAGATATATATATCTGCTTTATCCATAGACACTTACAACATCAATTAGGTCAGCCTAATTAGATGTATCATACCAATTATACCTTGTCAGCTCAATATACACACATACACACTTCACGCCATGAATCAAAACTTATAATAATTCAAAAATAGGTTGGCATGTACCCAAAATAGCTCCCACATAATGGATCAATACTTATTCAAACTCTGCAATACACAAGACTCATTAGATCAACACCAGTAATGACCTAATAACAAAAAAATTCAACTGTACATCCAGAATCAGACATGCGGACCTCCAAACTCTATGCCATTTAGAATACACTCTCTACTAACACCTATCAACATCTCCACAAAACAACAAATCTAGATTCCAATATGCAAAGAGGTGTTGATCTTCCAAAATATATGTACTAAACTAGAAACCACTTGTTTCTGCTAGACTGATATACAATTACTCATAAATTCAACATTGGGAGCCAAAATAATATGAAATTCTAGATTTAGGTTCCTCTATCATCCAACAAGATTATATAAAAAGCATAGAGCAAGATCTTATACAACATACCAATGCAAACCCAAAAACCAAATGTCTTGTACACATAGTTACTACTATTGACACTTAGTTAACTTCCATATCAACTACCTTCATCAGATCAAACCTTCTTGTAAATTCCCACCAGATTACCATCTTCGAACATGTTCAAGCTATAGAAATTGATCTACATGATGGTATTCATACTGGAATATAATTTTGACACCAATGACAATGCTAAACTACGTAACTATGCAACTTTTTCTCATCCCACATGCTCATGGTACCAACAAATGCATCAATGACAAACTCCTTATTCTTTAAACTGAAACATAATAATTAGTAGGTGTCTATAAAAATGGGGTGATTGGATATATGATGAACCTATCTTGTTTCATTAGGAAAAAGAGATCCCCAAAGGTAGGATTGACTTTCAACCCTTAGGTGGGTCAACCCTATTGGAGATCTTGGTTATTTTTCCTTTTATCACAACACAGGGTAAATATGCCTAAAATGCACTTTTGGGAGAAAAACTAAAAATGCTTAATGAACTCATCTATTTGAAAGCATAAAACAGTCAGAAACATCATACTTATGGCAGATATGAGAAGGGTACGATGATGTGTACCAGTCACCAAAAATTGTTGTGTCTTCCTTGGACATATTCACCCTACGATAAATGGACCCTGCTACAGTGATCGAAAATCTGATTTCACATTCCTCTGCTCCTAGATCTGCACTCTTGATTTCTTTGAATCTCGTTGTCAAAAAGTCAAAAATAAATTATGCAATATTTGTGTCTTGAAAACTTTGAAAACTTTGTAAAATTGTACTTTTGATCAATCTTCAATCCTTCTTCACCTACATATTTCCAAACATAAAGAGAGCGAAAAATTGTTTGCTTTTTGTGAATCTAGGGGTTTGCCTTGGTCAAACCCCATGTTGGTAATTAAACCTTGAAATGAAATAATGATAAAAACAAGGAATGATAAAAGGACACTAGCTTGTTGCAACTCACCAAACCCATTAATGGTTTCCCTTAGAGGACTGAAGTCTAACACATCTCTCCAAGGATTAGATCTTGCATGAAATGGCTTGATTAAATGTTCATCTTGATGCTTGAATGCTTGAAACCTACATCACAATGTTAGCTCCAAAAACATGCATAAATGTAAATAACTTTGACATGATGCTTAAGATATTGAATGTTTTGATTAGAGGTAAAAGACGAGTTTTGAAGGGGCCCAAAACCCTTTACAAAAAAGAGCAGCTGATAAAAAAAGATAACATTAAGCAGCAATCGGCCCGACGTCAACAAACCACCATCCAAAAAGAAGGAAACCACCCAACAACACTACATATTATTTAGAATCTCAATAGCTTCCATATCACTAGCAACCAACTTCTGTCCCTTATCCACAGTATTAGAAACCTCAATACCCGAGGCCGCAGCCTGATTTTTCATTCTATTTCTAGTTCTAACCCCCGACCCACCAGTTTTTACCTCACCAATCAAAACAGTACCTTTAGCAGCACCCTTATCAGCAGCATAATCCACATCCATCAGCTTACCCCCAGCAACAATAACATCAGTAGACACATTCTCCTTTCTCTTTTTAATAGTAATCACAGGGGAGATAGCCTTCATAGAGTCCAAAATAGCCAGGACCTTAGGGGCATCACCACCCTTCATCACAACATTCCAAATCTTATCAATTTTATCCTCAAGAGATAACATTCTTTCCTCCATATTCTATTTTAAATTGACGGTTTCCTCCGCCATAGTATTAGCAACAGTATTGAGACCATCCATCTTTGGAAAAAAGGGTCCTCGGCCTTACTAGAAACCCCTCTAATACAAACATTGGTTCTATTGATCTCATGAAAGAACCATTTAAAAAGTTTTAAAATCACATTAACACTATCGCGAGCAAAGCCCAACACATTAGATAAATCCTCCCTATCAAATTTTTCAATACGTTTTCCCACAACAACATCTTCCTCAAAAGAACTCACATGAACCTTTTTAGCAAAAACTTCCTTACCTTTACCAGTAGGGATAGGAGTCTTCATCCTGCGAATGGCACTAGCAATTTCCTCCACAACAACCTTCCTTTACAAAATCCTATCTACATCTGCTTTACTAGTTCCCACAACATATCTGCCACCCACCGCTCTTTCCTTATCATGCTTCTGCAACCCAATTTCAGCACTCAAAACATCCTCACCATAGATACCACCAACCAGGGAAAGAGGGAAACCCTTCTCTAGGAGTTGACCGACATTCAACACCCTTCTCTTCATGCTCCCCTCCTCAGGCTCCTGAACAAATCTGGTCGCTGGGGGAGGAGAAGAAGTTTCCCCATAAAGATCATTTTTATCCTTACCCCCTTAGAAGGAACATTCGCCACCATCTCATCACTGCAAGTCATATAGCGCGCCTTATCATCCATCTTCCTTTTCCTAGATTTACCCAGAACATGGGAAATGGGGCCCTCCTCAAAAGAGTTGTACGAATCTGGGACATAATCAACATCATTATCTCTATCAGACTCAAAAAAATTGTTTAAAATAAGCCTCCTCTTCTTCAGTTTCTTACAAGCCCTTTCCTCTCCCGAATCAGTCTCATAGCCCTCCCTTGGTCTAGCAAGATGCTCCTTTTGAGACACAAGAATGTTTTGCATATCATGAGCTTTAACATGTTCATAAATCAAGAGAATCAACCCTGTATGCAAAACAAGGTTTTTGGGATTTTTCCTATAATCTTTAATCCCTGAGTCCAGCTACATCAACAAATAGTAGGGAAAGGACACCCATTTCTTGTGCCAAAAATAGTTAAGTAGAAGAAAATGGTAATTTTTAATAGTCATGTACCTTCCTTCCAAGGTAAATGTTGATGTAGAAGACTGATAAATTTTCTCTTGAATGCTCTTGACAATAATATTTTCTCTTGTGAAAGTTGCCTTATTGCTAAATTTTTTGAATTGATAAAAGGCTAGGTATTTATAGGTATTTTCTAATTTCCTGATAATTAAAATTCAAAATTCCACAATTACAATTTGAATTTGATTCATGAAAATATGACCAAAAACATATTTAAAAATGGGGTCCTAAACTTAAGGAGGACCCATTCACCCTTGGGTGAATGGGTCCTAGTCCCTAAACTTGGGACACACATTTTCCAAGATGTGTAATTTGATGTTTGCAATCATTTAAAGTACATTATCCTTTCATAAAAAGAGATTAATTAGGCTTTTAAATACATAATTGGTCCAATTAGAGGCTTAATTAAGTCCAATTTATTAAGGGGGGGAAACAAAGTGAGAAAATGTAAAGGAGAAAAAATTTTGTCACTACATCAACAATCTCTCCCTTTTTCATTGATGGAAACATGCCTCAATTATATCCAAAATTATTTCTCCAACATTACTCTCACCCTTTGACATCAAGGGAAAAGGGTGCATACAACAATCTTCTCATATACCGGATCTCCCCCTGAAAGATATCTACATATATACAAGCTGAAAACTTTAACTTCCCCTAGGAGTGATCTCTAAGAAAAATTTGTAGTAGAAATCTTCCTTATACCTTCTGCATATGTGTACATAGAAATCTGAAACAATAACTAAAATGCATAAAAATAAAGGAAATGTATACACCCGGAGGAAGAGTTTGACTCTTGCAACTTTTCAAGATGGGCTTGACATTCTTGTTTTCCATCCTCCCAACTCTTCTTAGCTATACCAAGCATTATGCTTTGTGTCTCAAGCTCCATTAAGATTTCTTCACCTTCATCTGAAGTGTTGGATGCTAGATTTATCTTTAAAGCTTTATCAGCACTGATCAAGGCAATGGAAACAAGAATGAACTTGGAGTTCACCAGATCCCTGAGATTACCAAACTGCATAATGATCTTTTCTTTTTGCACTTGTAGTTGGAAGAATTTCTCATGAAACTTCTCAATTGCTAATCTTGTACTTCCATCTAGATCATGTGTCGAATCATAAGCACTAGAAGCTTTATCAATTTGGGACTTAATTGAGTCCATCTCATTTCTTATGCTTTCAGTAGATACGATCCATTTCATGCAAAACTGAAACAAAACTTTGGCTTCTGCCACACAAGCTTGTACACCCTCAAGATTTCCTTGAAATTTTTTGTGTGCACTGGCACACTTCTCTATTACATCTAACAATCTTTTCTTATCCACCTTCTTCTCTAACTCTTTTTTTATCTTCCATTTAAACCCAATAGCATACTCTTTAAAAGAATCAAACAAAAAAAATATATTTTCCATACTAAAGAGAGTTGTCAATGATAGCACTATGTATGGCTTCATGCAAAACCTTTACATCCTCATCTATCATTTCTTCACTCTTCTGATGTGTCTCTACAATTTCTTTCTGGGAAGATGTGTGGAAACATCTCCCAATTGAGGCTTGTGAAGAGGAAAAATCTTATCCATGTCCACATGCCCCTATTGCATAGGAAGTTGTAATAGTTGGGCAAGCACTACAAGCTAGAACTTAAGTTACATGATCAGCAAATTCTTTAAAGAATCTCTGAAGGAATCAGAGGATTCACCAGTATTCTTTACATCCTCTTCTATAGCCTTCTCCTTCAAGTCCTTTTCTTTATCATTAGTATCAACTGGTGTCTCCATTTCCTTCTTCTCCTCATTCCCAGATGCATTCTCATCCTTCTATCCATTATTCTTCTCTGCATCATCTTCACCGATAGCTTTTTCTTTGTTATTCAAAGGAGTAAATGTCTCTAGTTGGCCTTGAATTTTCTCAACATTTTTTTTAGATACTGAAGGAGTTCGATGATCTATGGAAGTATCCTCCTTTGAAATTTCTTCTCTAGTAGCTTCTTCTCCTTTAACATTTTCATCAACAAAAATTTATTCCACTTTCAGAAGACTATCATCCACATCATTTTGCACATCTTCTTCTACAACAGCATGATCATGTTGAGCACCATCATTTTGTGATTCCTCTGCAAAATTCACATTCGGAGTTGACATCTCACTATGCATTTCTTCTTTTCTCTTCAGAGTCATCCCTAATTTTTGAGCTAACTTTGCAACCTTCGCTATTGTCTCTTTTTGGATCCTTTCGTGATCATTTTGATCTCTACTTATGAGGCTAGTCACTCTTTTCTTAGTTCAAAACTCCTTGATCTACAATTTAGCCAATGTGGGGTTATTATCTATGTAGAGAGGTGAACCAATCTTTTCCAAAGAAAAAAAATTATCTTTGCTTCTTCCTCTGCAGCCTCTTGCCTCCTTGCAAATAGTACATCCCATAGATCTTTAGGCAACTACTTCTCAATATTCTACATATTAACTTCAAAAACAATAATGTATTTGACAAGTGCTTCTATAATGGTGTCTTTTTCCACCTCATCAACATCATTTTATAGCGTAGAAGTTTCTTCTAACATCTCATGATTAACAATAACATTAAACAAAGCATCAAGTTTCATAGGGCTATGTGCCCTTACTAAATTCTTCCTCTTTTTCTTTTTCTTATCTTTTGGTGTCTTCTTCTTGCTGGATTTTTCTTTATTTTCTCTCATTTCCATTTTGAATCCTTCTCCTTTTCAACCTCTGCTTCACTGTCTGTATTAATAACATCAAACCTTACCTTCTTTACAATAGCTTCACCTTGTGAAGCTTCTATTATCCTCTTCTAGATTAATTGTGGTCCTTCTTCATCATCATCATCCTAAAAATTTAATCCTAGATACTGCTCCCTTATTGCCTTTTTTTTTCACTCTCCTTCTCACTATGCTAGTTTGGTGTGCTTCCAGAGCATCCCTTTCCTTTTCAGGCCTCTTTTGTTGTTTAACCAGAGAGGTCTTCTTCATCGGAGTGCTTGCAAGCTCTTTTCTCTTCTCCCTTGAGGTAGGATTAGTCCCAGAGGACTTAGGAGCAACCAGAGGAGTGGTAGTTATTCTACTGGATCTCCTAACACTTGACGATCATCTTGGTGAGCCATTCTTAGCCTTTTCTTTCTCAACTTGATCTTTGGTAATCCCCATTGCTTCTGCAAATTGTGTAGTCATCTTATCAATTTTCTTCTTTATTTGTGATTTCCTTTGCTCCATATGCACCTCCATTAACATCTCATAGTTTCCATACCTCCCTTGAGTGGTATACCTAGGCTTTCTCAACATAAGATCAACCAAACCAACAACTTTATTCTCCTCAACTTCATATTCCAACTCTAGGATCCACATGGTCCTAGGCTCTACAACCTCCATTATGTAGCAATCTTAGTTTACTTTGAAAATTATATCATTCTTGTATTTCTCGACAACATTTTTCGGAATTCTTTGTCTTTCCTACGTCTTCTCTTGGAAAGTTTTGAAGAACCCATAGAGTGAATTCTTTTATGCATTTGTCTCCCAACCTTTGCAAATGATCTTTGATATGATGGGCTACAAGTCTATCCTCAGCCACATAATATTCTTTATTCTGAGGACTTTCAAAAAGTAGAATAGTAAAAAGATGATTAAAATTCCAAATTTGAAAGCATACTTAGATCCTTTTGTCTTATGTAGGTTCTCCAGAAGCTGCAACCTCATTAGTTCACATAGAACATAATCATCTCCCATATCAACCATCTCATATGCAATGTTGATGGCAGTTGCGGATACAAAATTCTCTCTATTAGAGAAGTATAGTCTGTATCCTATCATCATTGAAGCATACTTCATTGTCGGGTTCCTGATGACCTCCATGGTCAAGGCTCTCCTATCATAGTTTGCATCCGTTCTCTTCATGACAACCTCATTCTTCACAGACTTAAGTACCAGAGCTGGTCTGGTTGAGCACAAACCAATGACATCCCTAATAGCCTCTTTGTTTATCAGATGTGAAATATCCAACTAAAGGAATTTATCATGAATACGGCTCAAGGTGTATCTCACCCATTCATCTACATAGCAAAAGACATGAAACTTGGCCCAGACACTGAATTTCTTCTCCACCAAAACCTCAAATTCCAATTTCAACTCAAAATCATCTCCAATGAGTTCTTTGTACCACACCACTCAATTTCATATGATTATATTCTTCTAATTTGACATGAATAAATGCCCTAACATCTTTTGTGTGCAAAACTCCATGCGGGATGTGTGAAAATGCACCATTTGAATCATCCACCAATAATTTGTTAGGATGTCATTTGAATTTAGGGTGAGGATGATCTATAACCTCTACCACTTGTGGTGTATACATATTTGTAGTAAATTGAAAGTTCTTTTAGAAACCTAGGGAAAAAAGGAACTACAAATACCTTTTAAAACGCTTTTCAGTTAGGATTTTTCTTGCACTAAATCTCAATCACTTTGATCACTCCACTTTGCTCTTTGTTTGCTCTGCTCCTCTCAAATGCTCGTTTGCAAATGATTTTTGATCAAGTGAAATCACTTATAACCCTTTTTGAAATTGACCAAATTTTGCATTGAATGCTTCAGTTGATAAAGCTAGAAAACCCTAACTGTATGTATAGTCAACTTCAAATGGCCCACAAACTTTCACAACATGATTTTTTCCACCAGTTCTTTCTCTAGTTGGTCAAGAATATTGACCCACACCTCATATCCATGTGTTGAAGCATCAACACCATTTCTATGGCAAGGGATAGAGAATATTATTTTAATGCTCCCCCTAATCCAAAGCTCTCTTCTTAGTTTCCAGAGGAAACATCTGCACCAAATGTTGGTACAAACTCAGCCTTAACCTCTATCTCTTCCTTCTTTTTCCTAATATTTTCCATCTCTTTCTTCATCTCTACTAGATCAACCTTTTTCCTTGGATCATTCTTCTTTACTAGATTATCCTTCTTCATATTTCTACTTCTACAAAACTTAGAAATGTGTCCAGGTCTATTATGATTGTAGAATATGACATTCTTTTAAACTAGCTTACTTGCATTCATTCTAGATCTGCATTGATTAGCTTTATGTCCAAATCCATTGCATGTGTAATAGTAGCCATTAAAATATGGAAACCTAATACCATTGTTATAACCATTCATCATTTGACTTCTACATTCATTAGTATTATGACAAAACATCTTACATGTAAAAAACTGACCAGGAAAAGATGGAACATTCTAATTCATTTTTCTTCTACATTCCATAGCCTTATGTCCAAATTTATTGCAAGAATAACATAAACCATTAAAACTCCAAATTTATTGTGAGCTCCATTCACAAGCTTAAGTCTCTGGTTTTTGTGGAAAAAGGTAAGGACTCCCCTGCTGATAAGGATAGGATTAGCTCCTATAAGGAGGAAGATGCCCTGGGAAAAAGGGTTTTTAATATTGATAGAGATGATTTGTCTGATGTGCTTGGTACTGCTCGTGAGGGGTTCATTGTTCTCTTTAAGCTTTTTAAATGTTTTTTTTATGAACTCAATAAAACAAATGTCATAGTTAGGGGAATGGTTAACAACGATGATGGGTCCTCTATTCAGAATCAGATAGATGAGCTATTTGACTCATTAAACACTGTGACAGATATTGTTGTGGAGGAAACCCTCAAAATGAAGCAGAATATGGAAGGAAGAATCCCCATTCTTGAGGATCAAATGGGGAAAATTTGGGATTTTGTGATGAGAGGAGGGGAGGGTCATAAAATTGTTGGAAAATGAGTCTACTGTTGTTACTTCTCTTGTGGTTAGTGCTAAGAAGCGAAAAGATAGTGCTCATGATGTTGAGGTTGTTGTTGTTGGTAAGCAGATGGGGGAGGATGTTGTTGAAGGAAAGGGTGGTGAGAAAGGTATTGTTTTGATTTCAGAGATAAATACGAATGGTCCTGAAGCCAAGACTAGGAAAAAAACTAAAGCTCGGGGTGGTGCCTCTGGGAAGGATAGTTTTGATGATTTTGAAAATGCACAAAAAGCTATAGACTATGACGTGGAGGCGGCAAATATTCTGAAAAGCATGTAGGGTTGTTGGTTAGTCCTCCTTTTTGGCTTTTTCCTTTTGATGGGTCGTTGTTGTTTGTTTGTTTCTTGGCTTAATGTTGTTATCTTTTATTTCAACTGCTTTCTAATGTAAAGGGTTTCAGACCCCTTCAAAACCCATTTTTTACCTCTAATCAAAAACATAAACCATTAAAACATGGGTACCTTTGTGCATTTTGTTGTCTAATAAGTGGTCTTTTGACTTGATTCTTTTGATTTTGGACATGCTTTCCATTGCTCTTCTTTTCTTCAGTCTTCTTTCCAGGTTGATTTAGAGTTTGATTTGTCTTTGAGCTTTCTTTTTTCTCAAACCCTAATCTACCTTTGTCTTTAGATCATTTCTAATTTTTAATCATTTCACCAAGCTTTATAGAACTCATCTTAAATTTCTTCATGAATCTTTGCTTTCTCAAGATCTAATCTCAAGGTCACAACTTCTTCAAGTTTTGAACATTCTTCAAATTTTCTTTTCATTTTGGCACTCAGACATTCTTCAATTCTTTTTCCTTCTTCAACTTGCACTTTCAAACTGGTAATTGTCTCAATGGATTACTTCAACTTCTCATTGACTTCCTTATGTCTTTCTCTGAAATTCTTGATTTTTTCTCTCAACTTTCTAATATATTCATTTGCTTCTTTGACATTTTATTTCAAATCTTTATTCTCACTTTTAGTCCTTTCTAGATCTTCAAGGGCTACTCTAAGTTCTCCATTCATTTCAACCATGCAATCTTCTTTTGTAAACCCAACAACAGGTATCTCTTCTAGAGGAGTAGGAAATATTCTAGTAGCCATGTGTTCAACCTCCAAGATCTTCCCCAAGCAGTTAAGCTCCTTCCAAGGAACCTAGCTCTAATACCAACTGTTGAAAACCCGAAATACTAAGAGGGGGGTGAATCAATATTCTTTTAAACCACTTAAACATTTAAACAATCATTCCACATAGCATATTCAATTTATAAAAGGAAAGGAAATTATGAAAGCAACCACCAAAGCACATAACACATGAACACCAGATTTTTTACGTGTGAAACCCAAAATTGGAAAAACCACAATGAGGATTAGCTCATAATATAATATAACTAATTATAATATATCATAGAAGTGCTCGGTGTAGGTGGACTTAGTGCCAACTAAAAGAAGAAAATCTAGAAGAGATTGTGGCACACAACCAAGATTTGAATAGTTACAGTTGCATCTAACATATGCATGAATTGCAGTTTCATTGAAGCTCAAAATACATAATTTACACACTTCATTCTGATCTAAATTAGCTCTCTTCTATGCTCTGCATTCGCCTTACTCTCACAATTCACATCAATTGTACATAACATCACTTTTCTATGTCCAAAACACTGAAAAAGAACTTACATATATATATATATATCTGCTTTATCCACAAGCACTTACAACATCAATTAGGTCAACCTAATTAGATGTATCATACCAATTATACCTTTTCGGCTCAACATACATATACACACTCTGTGCCATGAATAAAAAATTATAATAATTCAAAAATAGGTTGTTATGCACCCAAAATAGCTCCTACATAACGGATCAATACTTATTCAAACTCTACAATACACAAGACTCATTAGGTCAGCACTGGTAATGACCTAGTAACAAAATTTTCCAATTGTACATCCACAATCAGACACGTGGACCTCCAAACTCTATGCCATTTGTAATAAACACTCTATTGACACCTACCAACATCTCCACAAAATTGCAAAGCCAAATTCCAATCCATGAAGAGGTGTGGATCTGCCAAAATATATGTATTGAATTGGAAACCACCTGTTACTACTAGATCGATATACTGTTACTCATAACTTCAACACCAGTAGCTAAAACAATATGAAATTATGGATTAAAAATTAATGCAACCATCTAAAATTCCTTCTAAGTCATACCAAGAATATATTCATAAGGCAATGCTAAAACAGTAAGCACTTAAAAAAACATACATCAAGCACATCACTCATAAGTAAGCGCATAAACTAAATCTCCCAACATATGAACATGGTTCTCTGACACCAAATGTGATGCACCATCATCATGGGATCTTGGGATTTGCAATGGATTTCTCTCATCAAGAGGTTCTTGGATTGTGTGTTTGTTTTGCTTCCCCAAATTTTAAGAAACTAAAAACAAATCAACAATTGCTTGTGTTTAAAATTTAGGTATTTATCTTCAATTTCCTTGTTTCTTGAGTTCATTTAAGTTTTGAATGCCATTCTCACTCTTAAGGCACCATAGGAATTCCTTCATAGATTTAATTTTAAGCAAATAAAATAGATTTATTTATCTTTTTTTAATTTTGAAAATATTAATTTTCCCCCCTCACTATGGCAAAATTTTCTCAAAATCCACGAAATGTGACTTTGACTTCATGGAATGGTTGTTTTGATTCTAGAATAAAAAGTGTGTTTTT
>VDFB02191200.1:0-66084 GCA_007258455.2 Sequoia sempervirens | reverse complement strand
CTAAGTTGTCTCCATGATGGATTCTTTCTGATTGTTTAAATTGATATAACAAGTTTATATTCAATTTATCAGTGCACAATTTTTGTACTTGTGTGATTGATTGGTTCTTTCAAGTAAAGACTAAATCCTTTTAGTTAATCACAGTAATCAGAGAGATTCACTTGGATTGTTCAAGTAGAACTTAGTAGTCACATTCTTGCATGTTTATACAAGTTGTAAATAGTATATATTCTAGATAATTTGAGTTCTCCAGAGAAGTGTTGTCAATCTTGATTTCATTTGACTCTACATACCCAATAAGGCACTAGTCTCAGCACTTCATCATTTGGATTCATTTAGTTTCTTTACATCTATTAGTTAAGCATTCATTTTAGGATTTATATCAAAATATTGTTATTGTTTTCAAGTTTGATTTCCTTTGTTCACTTCCCATTGCCATTGTGAAAAAATTTCTTTAAGAAGATAATCACAAGTTAAGTCTGCATCATTCAAAGAGGTACACCCACCTAGGTTTAGCAGCACCTAAAGAGTAGAAGGTTGAATTCTTTTGACCTTGTCTATTACCCTAAAGCGTATCAAGAGATTGGCAGCCTCTTGAGGCATCTTGCCTATGTTTTTGAGATCTAACATTCCTAGTGTTGTGTGCAGTCCTTTTGGGTTTTTCCCTCTACATGTGTCATGTGTATTGTTTTATCATTGGACAACTTGAAAATGTAATATTTTCTATTGTAGGACAACATGTGAATTATAATCAATGTACTATCATGTATAAATTATGGGCCTAGATGAGCTAGGTCAATATACAAGGATATAATGATGAAAATTGTGTGACTAAAAGAGAAAGAGTAGTTGTAGTAGATCCTATCTAGTTTCATCTTGAACATACTTTTGTGATAGAAGGTGTGTGAATAAGGTGCTTAATTGTTTGTTGGAGGTAGTGATCCAAATGAAAAGCTTCTTGAATGTTGAAATAAGTGAGCTAGTAGGTAGTAGAGAAGAAATTTGCAGAAGTGATAAAGCAAAATTACAATCATCAAAAGGATTGAACCTAATTTTCAGTTTCAAATAGTGAAAGGACTATCATCTATAATCATTCTTGAGTTTGTACTTAGATTAGGGAGTTGTATCTTTCGTGGGTTTTAGCTCAAAATAAAAGTTATTAGGGAGTTGTAGCTTCCTTGGGAGTGACTCTAAAACTTGTATTCAAGGAGTAGTAGCTTGCTTGGGTTGTATCCCTAAAACAAAGTTGTAACAATTTATCATTTTTGAGACTAGATTAGGAAAATAGCTCCTAGTAGCATTTCTCACTATGGTTTTTCCCCTTTGGGGTTTTCCACGTACATCTAGTGTTGTGTTATGATTTTCTTTGTTTTCATCTCTTATTTTCATGTTTATATGGTAGAGTTTTAAGTACTTAATTATTTTGAATGGTTTGAGATTTCATAGAATATTGACTCACCCTCTCTCAGTATGTTGGTGTGTTCAAAAATAATAACAAGAAGAAACATAGTAAAGTGGAAATTTATTCCAATGATTGTAAATGTGTAGAATGTTTGTAGTTTTTTGTATTTTCTATGTTAATGAAAACTAAAATTTACTTATTTGAAAGATATTGACTTTTGAATCTATGTGTAATTGTGAGTAATATTTGTGGTGAATTTTATATTCTAAAATTATTGATTTCTATGTGCAAGTTTGGAATATTTTATGATTCTAGAATTGTGAACTATCACCTCCAGCCATATAGCTTCTACTACCTACAACAACAGTCTATTTTGAACAACAACATAGCTATTTATCTTGCAATTTATTTTATGCCCATTAAATATTTTATTTTACTTACAACCCATGTTTAGACCTTTGTAGAGATTGTGTGATTTGCTTGCAACAACACAATCTCTCCTTTTACACCTAATAGCTCTCATTTGAGTGGGTTTTTTGGAACCTGCAAGGGGGTGGGTGCCATTAGCATGGTATCACAAAATAGCTATAGCTCTAGGAAGGAAGATAGTGGCTTTGATTTTGGTTTGGAAGAAGCTTTGTGAGTTGAAATTGTGGGTATATTTGTAAAACGATGGATATTGCATCTAGGAAGACTATAGTAAAAGGAAAAAGAAAGAAAAGAGATTTAGAGTACCAAGATACCACTAAGGAGAAGGATGGATGATGTTGCATTTTCAGAAGTAGCAAGAAGAATACATGAAGCACTAGAAGATCTAAGTGGAGTGAAAATAAGAATGGATGCAATAGAAATTGGAATGAGAAGAAGAGCATATGAAGATACTGATAGTGAAGATTATGAAGAAGGGGAACATATGGCTAAAGAGAAGGTGAGAATGTAGATGGAGATATTGATGTAGTAGAAAGAAGGCCTATAAGAGCTATTTCTAACATTGGGAAAGGAACAAGGCTAGAGTTACCAAGCTTCTCAAGAAGTTTAGAACTAGATGAATTAATTGATTAGATAAAAAATATATGGAGGAATACTTTGAATATGATCAATTGGATGATCCTCAAAGAGTGAAGGTTGCTCAAGAAAATTTGAAAGGTCATGCAACACTTTGGTGGAAAGAGGTGCAGGATGAAAGAAGAAGAAATGATAGAAATAAGATAACATGATTGGATCAAACGGTAAGAAAGATGAAGTTTAAATTTCTACCTAGTGATTCTCAACTTCAACTTCTCAAGAAATTCTAGAATTTAAGACAAAGAGAGTTAATTATGAATTCCTATATAACGGAGGTTTACAAAATTTCCATAAGATCTGACCATAATGAATTAGACCATGAAAAGGTAGCAAGACATGTTAATTGATTAATGTTGAATATTCAAGATGAACTAAGTATAATAAGGCTACAAAATGTGAAAGAAGAATATCAGTATGCTCTAAAAGTAGAAGAGAAATTGGCAATAAAGCAAGGAACAAACAAAGGAAAAGGTGGATTCAACAAAGAAAAAGGGTAGTTACAGAAAAGCTATAGCCATGGTAAGGAGGCTAGCCCTTTCAAAATTTCAAAAGGAGAAATATGAAACAAGATCAATACCATACCCTATTAGAGGCAGATGTGGATATGGAAGAGGCCAAGGTAGATACTTTCAAGGAACATTCTACATTTATGGATAGTCAGGACATAGATTTTATGAATTCCTACAATGCAAACTAGAAGGATGAAGGAGATCAAGGGATACAGGTGCACACATGGCCAAAGGATATATTGAGTCTACAAGGTTTTTTAGTCAACCAAATGGAGCCTAAGAGAGGAGAATCACTTATGATGAAGAGGACATTATTGAATCTAGCCAAAAGAGAAGATGAACCTATCCAAACAAAAAAATTATTTAGGAAAAAATGTAAGTTGGGTGGAAAATGCTACAAGGTCATAATTTAGATAGTGAAATAATTGATAATTTAGTTTAAGTTGAAATGGTGGATAAGTTATGGCTAAAAGGGATATTTTACCCTACCCCTTACAAAGTATCATGGTTATAGAAATGGCACCAAGTATTGGTTGATCAACAATTCCTAGTAAATTTTTAAATAGGCACATATAAAGATGAGGTGTGGCGTGATATCATACCTATGGATCTATATGTCACTTAGTCCTAGGGAGGCCATGGTAGTTTTATAGGAAGGCGATCCATAATGGAAGAGAAAACACTTACACTTAGGACAAAAATAGAAGAAAGCATACTCTTACATCATTGGTAACTATGGAAGAAGAGGTGGAAAGTGGTCCAAGAACATTACTAGTGGTAGGAAAATAATTTTCGAAAGAGATTAAGGGGGGGAAACTATGTTTTGCATTAGTTCCCATGGAGCTACAAGTAGATCCAACAACAAACAATAGTGACATGCCTATAGAAGTAAAGGGGATGTTGAAATAATATGAGGAAATTGTGTCCAAGGAATTACAATAAGGATTACCACCTATGAGGATAATTAGCCATCATTTTGACTTGATTCTAAGGGTAAGTTTACCCAACAAGGATTTCTATAGGTTAGTACTTGCAAAAAATGAAGAGGTGAACAAACAAGTGAAACAACTATTTGGAAGATGACTAGTTAGAGAAAGTTTTAGCCCATGTGAATTACTAGTTGTGTTGGCACAAAATTTAAGGATTTTGAATGGAGGATGTACATAGAATCAAGTTCCATAAACAAAATAACAATTAGGTATCATTTTCGTTTACCAAGAATGATTGATTGCATGGACTTTTTAGGGAAGGCTAGTTATTTTACAAAAGTTGATTTAAAGAGTGGATACCACCAAATTAAGATAAGATATGGTGATGAGTGGAAAATTGATTCTAAGACAAAAGAGGGGTTGTATGAGTGGTTATTAATTTCCTTTAGATTAACAGATGCAACCAACATGTTTATGTGGTTTATGAATGAAGTGTTGAAACCATTTTTTAGGAAATTTTGTCATTGTTTATCTTGATGACATTTTGATTTTTAGTGATAGTAAAGAAGAAAATTTATTGCATATTAGACAAGTCTTACAAAGGCTTAAGGAACAAAGGTTATTAGTGAATTTAAAAAAGAAAATAGTTTTATGAAGAATAAATTGGTTTATTTGGGATATGTTATATCACCACAAGGGCTACAAATAGATTTGGAAAATGGTGTGTTCTATCATTGAATCGTCAATGCCTAGGATTTTACATGAGGTTCGAAGTTTCCATATTTTTTATAGTTTCTATCACACATTTATTCAAAATTTTAGTGGGATATGTGCACCCATAACCAAAACCATAAGGGGAGGCAAGAAGAAGTTTATGTGGATACTAGGAGTAAATAAAATTTTTGAGATTTTGAAGAAGGTCTCCAAGGAACAAGTGTTAGAATTGTTGGGTTTTGCAAAGGTGCTTTAAGTGATTTGTGATGCAAGTGTGATAACCATAGGAGTGGTTCTTATTCAAGGGGGTAGACCTATTACATATTTTAGTAAAAATATCAAGAAGAGGTATTAATTTTATGATCAATAACTTTATTCCTTTGTGTAATATTTAAAGAAGTAGCATCATTATTTTCTACCAAAGGATTTATTCTTTACATGAATTATTATCATTTGTAATTTATTAATAGCCAAACCAAGCTTAACTAGTGACACATGAAGTGAGTTGAATTCCTAAAGGGATATATACTTTTGTTCTCAATAATTGAAGTGGAAGTTCAAA
This sequence comes from Sequoia sempervirens, assembly GCA_007258455.2. NCBI lineage: Eukaryota > Viridiplantae > Streptophyta > Pinopsida > Cupressales > Cupressaceae > Sequoia > Sequoia sempervirens. The sequence goes on along the minus strand of VDFB02191200.1, from coordinate 60,903 downwards.
CAAAGTATCTGTAAACATCTAAATTTGGACACTTACATTAGTCCAAATTTATCCCTTTTTGTCTAAACATCCTCTTATTTGCATTAATTAAGTAATATTGCTATTATTTGATCAATACCTCTAAATTTATTCTAATCCCTCAGGTATCTAGTTAAATAATTAAATACCTTACTCTTTAATCCCCCTTTCATCAAATGAATTAAATAAATATGATATGTATTTAATTCCTCACATATCACATCCTCCATCATTTTCATCTAATCCTAATCCACCTCCTAATCTCATCATTACGGATGTGCACATGGCTAATCAATGATTAGGATGTGTCACATTCTCCAACTTTTGCAAGTTGGCTCTTAATCTTTGTTAGCCACTAATTGTCTTCTAATCACTGATTAGTTAAGCCTAATCAATACCTTGATCAACACTCTCCATCCCCCAAGGAATTTTTAATTCCTTTTTATTCATCCAAGATTCTCTAATCCACTAAGGAATTTTTAATTCTTTTTTATCCTTCCAAGACTCTCCTTATTCCCATGCAAGTTCTAGAATCTTTGACTTGTCACATCACTCGCATGTGTCAAAGTCTTCTAGAATCTTTGACTTGTCACATCAGTCACATGTGGGTAAGTACTTACCTTTTTAAAGAACTTTATCTTATCCAAGGTACTTCTCACCTCTCTTTTTGGGAACATTGTCTTATCCTTAAGATCTCTCAATCATGTGAATTTTAAATTTACTTTTATTTATCCAAGATTCTCTGCTTCCCCATGTGATCATTGAGATGTCACATCATCCTCATTCCAAGGTACTTACAAGAACCTTCCCATCATTTGTACTTATTCCACCTCACTTACACCTCATCACATCCTTGGTCACTTCACCCTCCACATGTCAAGATGTGAGGGATTGTGAGTCCTCAACTCACCATAGGCCTTCATTTTGGCCATGGTGGCACAATCTTGACTGTTGAATTCTCTAGAAAATTAAAATTCTTTTATAAATACCCCCTCTTCTAATGCATACTTAGATTAGGATAAAAACACTCTAGCATCACATTTATGGCATGCCCGATGGGTCCCACAAATGGGTCCCTATATTTTATGTTTGTTGTTGTTTAATTTTTGTAGGTTCAGGTTGCAGAAGGGCGTATCTACCCTTGTAGAGGGGAGAACCTACCCAGGAGGGGTGAACCTGCCCTTGCAGAGGAGCAAACCTACTCAGGAGGGGAAAACCTGCCCCTACAAAAGGGTGAACTTGTCCAAAAACTTAGCTTTCTGTAAATCTATTTTTTGACTATTTGTTGCAGAGGGTTGAACTTTCCTAGGTGGGGTGAACCTGCCCTTGCAAAAGGGTGAACCTTCCCAAAAACTAAGTTTTCTATAAGTATGTTTGCTAAATGCCTGTTGCAGAGGGGTGAACCTTCCTAGGAGGGGCGAACCTACCCCTGTAGAAGGGTGAACCTACCTAAAACTTAGCCTTTTGTAAAAAAAATTCTAATTGTTTGTTGCAGAGGGGTGAACTTGCCCAGGTGGGGTGAACCTGTCCCTACAGAAGGGCGAACCTACCCAAAAAATGAGTTTTTTGTAAGTTTATTTGCTAACTGTCTACTATAGAGGGGAAAACCTGCCCATGAGGGATGAACCTTCCATGCAAAAGGGTGAACTTTCCTAGGAGGAGCAAACTTTCCCCTATAGAGGGCCAAACCTGCCCTAAACAGAGCACTTTGGGAGGTAAAAAAGTCATTTTTGCTTCATTTTTTTATCATTTTTGGATTCTAACCCCCTAATATTGTCTATTTTTTAGTGTATTTGTGCTTTTTGCTAACGTTTATGCAGCTTATTTCATGATTGATGAAGAATTTAGGAAAAAACAACTAACATTTTCTTGCAAGGAAATTTGTTTATTTAGTTGTTTAACATTTTCCTTCTTGTTTTTGTCGATTAATCTAGGCACGTAGTTTAACTAGGGGGGAGTAAAATTTATTGTTTTTTATGTCTGTAAGTCCCTTGTGGCACCCAAGGGGGCACTACTTTGTTCACACTTTTCCCTTGCACTTTGTGTGAGGTTGGGGAGTAGCTAAAAATGATTAGTGTCATCTTTCTAGTGGGACCTACTTGGGGATTTCATCACTCCAAGGGACGATCTCAACCACATGTACTGACAAGATATTCAAAGGGGGGAAAGTGAAATTTATACCTCAATCCAGTCACACTGTGTCTAGAAAAGCATCAAAGCTAGGGCGATACCTAGCTAGAGGTGAAGAGTTGGTTTGAGCCTTTCAATATCTCACTAGGGTTCTCAACTCATGCTTATGACAGGCTAGTGTTCACAATTGTGCCTATGTACCGAGAGTATATTGAGGACTCCCTAGAATCCTTGTGCATCCTAGATTAAGGACTGTGTTGGCCATACCCTTAACACTAATCATAGGATTATGCTATTTGAAGTGTCTTCTTATGTGAAACCAGTAAAATATTTATCAAGTCAGCCTTATTGCTTATCATATTCTAAGTCCTTTCCATAGTCATTAATGTCCAAGTCAAGTCCCATTCTTTTGCAAAAGGGCGAACCTACCCTATAGAAAGGTGAACCTACCCTACAAAAGGGAAAACCTGCCCTATAGAAGGGTGAACCTACCTTGCAGAGGGGCGAACCCGCCCTACCTGGAGTGAACCTTCCCCTCAAATAGTTGATTTTACCCTTTGTTCAGTCCTTTCAAGCACCTTTCTTCACATTTAGAATACCATTCACTTCATTTCAAGCCATTGTTTCCCCATTACGAGTAAATTGTCATACATTCTGAGAGTCAATCTCCTCATCTGAGCATTCCTTCATCCATTTTGATCAATCATTTACTTGTTATGAGCAATAGTTTACCAATTTTGAGTATTTTTTCATCCACTTCTATCATTTGTTTCCCCAATCCAATCAACTATTTCCCCAATCTAATTATCCAACATCTTGTTCTGATCACCCTTCTCTTCATTTTGATAGCATGTTTACTTGCTGAGATTCTGAAAGTAGAGGGATGTACCTACCCTATAGAATGATGAACTTTCCCTACAAAAGGGTGAACCTACCCTACAAAAGGGTGAACCTAGCCTATAGAAGGGTGAACCTAACCCCCAACAGTTATTTTCAACCTTTGTACAGTCATTTTTACCATCTGTTCGCCTGATTCGACCAACTATTCCCTCATTCTGAGTATTTGTTTGGTCATTTCAAGCATTCTTTCAATCATTCCAAACATCCATCCCCTACTATGAGCATTCATCCCCTCAATCTAAGTCTTCATCCTATCATTTCAAGCATTTGTTTTCCTATTTTGAGCATCCATATGCCTATTTTAAACATCTATTTTCCTTTTCTAAGGGATTGTTTCCTCATTCCAACCATCGATCTTCTCATTCCAAGTAGTTGTCTCCCCTTCCTAGCACTAGTCTCCTCATTTTAAGCATCCATTCCTTCATTTTGAGCATCTATTTTCTTGTTCCAATACCATGTTTCCTTATTTCAATACACCGTTCACTTGCGGTTTTCATCTGAATCCATCTACATTCTGTCAAACTCATTCATCATCCAAATCATATTGATACATCATCCCCAAACATCTCTAGGTTATGTATCCATCATCGTGTCCCCATACAAATCCTTTGAATTTTGTTTGAAGTGGTTATCTAAATTGACCTAGGAGTTTGAATCTGATTGTTATCATCCATAGTTGCTTAGGACCATCACTTGTCCTAAGTTAATCATCATCGTAGGCCTAATCATTCCATCTTCAATCTTAAGGTGGATTATGTGTTGGAATCATCTATCCATCATTTGATCCTATCAATTAGCATTCTAAGTCACCTAGGGTAATCTCTGAATGGGATTTAGAATCCCTCGCATAACCTTATCTAATTGATCATTTGATCTTATCCAATCTAATCCAATCACATCTCCACCCAAATCATCTTTGACCCAATCAATTTGCTTCCATCTCAAGGTAGATTCAGTGTCGTAATCATCCTTTGATCTGACTGGTAGAACCAATCCCATCATATCCTTCAATCCAATCCTAATCTAAGCTTCAATCCAATCCTAATATGAGCTTAACCTAAATCCCAATCTAAGCTTTAATTTGATCTTCATCCAAGATCTTTTGATATTGAAACAATATTAAGATCCCTTCCTCCATCTTCCAATCCATCCTATTTATCATATGTCCCCATCTTTCTAATACATATTGATCTAATCCAACATCATGAATCCTTATCCTTCATCAATTCTACCAAACATATTAATCAAGGGAAACCCTAATTATGTTGATGATGATAATGAGAGTCTTGTTGATCAAGAGGTATATGACATCAATCCCCTTGATGCAATCTCTCCTCCAAGCTATCTTGTTACTTCTAGATCCACACCTAATAATGCTCCTCATGCTTCTTTTGACAAGGGATATCCATTATCATCCTCACCAGCATCGCCATCATATCCTTCCTCTACATAATCTTCCTACCCAATATCCATGTCTTCTTATCCCAATCCACCATCCCAACATTCCTATTCTAATCTTCCATCCCAATGCTCCTATTACAATCCTTCATCCACATATCCACACTATCCTAATTAGTCTACCCATCCTAATCCTACATTCACACCTTCCTATCCTAATCCAACTTCAAAATTTTATTATCCTTACCCTACATCCACACCATATTATCCTAATCAAACATCCACATCCTCCTATCCTAATCCACCATCCCAATATTCCTATCTTAATTCCTCATCTACTTTCTCAAACATCAACCAACCACCTGCAACTTCCTATTCTAGTCTTTTATCACGATATTCTTACCTTAACCTCCATCTAACCCCAATCCCCCCTCCAATCCTAATCCTCCATCTACTATTAGTCTCCCATCCAATCCCATTCCTCAATCTAATCCTACTTCACCAATCTGTAATACTAGTCCTCCACTAATCTCTAGTCCTTTTTCTATCCCTATCACCCCAACTAAGACTAGAGTATGCACAATCCTCACACCAGAAGTTCTCCAAGGACTTATCACAAAGAAGACATCCCCAACTCCACCACTTGAAATCATGGAACCATGCCATCCCAATCCATCATCCATGGTCACTAATGATGAGACCCCTCTCTAGCCCACACCTATCATTGATGCTACCACCCCTAGCACCACTCAAACTAGTGAAACCATCACATCCTTCGAATCCACTGAGCCCCCATCTCCTACTCTGAGATCTATTGATCTGATTGAAGATAACCAAATCCAATCCACTCCTTCCACTCCTAGTATCACCACAATCCCTCCTCTTGAACTTCACGAATCCTCCATCCTTCCATCGCACCCACTTGGGGAGTCCATCCAACATTCCTCCATTATCATGCCTCCCACACACGTTGAGTCATGCCAAGATCTTGATCCAAAGCATGCAATATCCCCTCCTTCACATCAAGATCCTATCATCCCATCTAGCCCATCTCAAGATCATAGTCCCCCATCCATTCCATCCCATGATCCCCTTGATTTCACCACTCCATCTCATGAGCTCGTATATCCATCTCCATCACATGAGCCCTTATCACCTGATACCACAAATCTAGATCCTATCACGTCACCTAATCCCTCTCTTGATCTCACTCTTCCTAATCAAGACACTAATATCCCATCATCTCCATCCCATGATCCTCCCTCATCACATAACTTTACCATCTCAACACCATGTGTATATCCCCTTGGTACCCTCACATTCTTCCATGGTGGTCTCCTTCCAAAAAAAAAACAAATCATATATACCATCCCTTCTCCTCTGCCTAATAGTGGACTCACATCATTCTTCGAGAATAACAAGAATCCTATCATGGATCGAATGCTCAAGAACATGAACTATCAAGGAAAAGGTTTAGGCCTTCATGAGCAAGGTATTTTAGAGCCCATCTAGATCAAGGAACAAATTTGTAAACAAGGTCTTAGACATACTTCTCAAGACTCACTCTAAATATGTTAGTACAACCTCTATACGTCCTCAACGAACCTCTTCCAAAAAAATATATGCTCTTCCCATTGCTCCTCCAAATCCTTTGTTGTCATCCCCCCTCCTCCATCATATCACCTCAAAAGAACCATCCATATTCCTCCTTCATCTACTCCATCCATTTTGGGCCCTTACATCCCTCCATCCACCATCTCCCACCCTTCCTCTACTCCATCCATTTTGGTTTCTTATGTCCCTCCACCCACCATCACACATCCTCCAGGTACTATGTCTATTTTGGGCCCTTATATCCCACAATCACCTCCTCCATCTCATCATATTCATCCTCTCATCCATCCATTACCCATCCATGTCACCCATCATAAACATCCCACTCTCATGTCCCCTAATTAGGATCAACAAAGACACATATCTACACATCCATCATCCACATATCATCCCCAAAATCCTACCTCCATCACTCCATTTGTATTTCCTCCACATCATCCATCTGCTCACACCCATCCCATTGATATTAAAATAACTTTGGATTTTAATGTGAAAATGCATAAATATAAATATCCACATGAATCTAAAGCTCCTCATGTCCCCTTGAAACAACATGTTGAAGAAAATAAAAATCAAATCCACTGGTTGCAAAAGCCCACCAAAGCAAAGACCAAAACCATGTGGATCCCAAAGAAAAAAGATGCAATACCTTCAAATGAAAAATTTGTAACAACATCCAAAGTTGTTAATCCAAAAACTAATCATACACCCCTTTCATCTCCTAAATCCGTTTTGGGTCCTTATGTCCCAAAATTCACTATCACATCTCCTCCATTATCCCCACATTCTCCATCCATTAATCCTCCTAACATTTCACATCCACCACCCTATGTGCCAATGTTGGTTTTGAACTCATCACCCCATCACACACCTACCTCATCATTTCTTCCATACACTTTCTAGCATGCCATCCATTATCCCCCATATCTCCCCCATCCAATCCCTTTAATTCATTCTCTCGCATAATCCATTTATCATAATAGGGTTGTACCAACCTCAAATTGTCGATTCACACATGGGCTCTTAATACCTCAGCTAGAATTTGATGCTTGAGTGCTTCATCCATCTCCTTATCACATGTCTTCTAAATCCACTTATCCACATCCCTATCTTTATCCATATCCATCTACCTATCCAAAAAATTTTAAAAAAAAGAAGAGAGAAATAATTCATCCAATGGTGAAAACTTGGCAAACAAGTTCCTTGGATAAGTACCATGATGAAAAACTGGAAAATAGGTGTAATGCGTAAATCCCCATCCATCCTTTTTTGCACTTGGGGATAGCTTCTTGATATGCATTCCCTCCATCTTCTATGCTTCTGACTATGCACCCATCTTCCTGCTATACATCCTCTTCATTCATCCCCTCCATCCCACCTATCTTCCACATCCTACCATCATATCCCATTTATCTTGTGATCTTGATCAAATCAAGGGCACCTATCTATTCATGCTTTGTACACCTCTTGGTATACATTCCCTTCATCCATTCTCTATCATATTCCTTAGTCACCCATTATATCCTTCTCTAGTTATATCCTTTATCTTCCCACCCACTCATCTTTCATCCCTCTTGCCTCATGACACACGACATATTTAGAGTGGGGGCACTTATCTCCCTTTGTGACATAGTCCTTGGAGACATCATCCATCATAACAATCTCTTCCATCTACCCATCATTATCTTCCTATCCATTCAAACAATCCCCTCCATCTCCCCATTCTTATCTTCCTATCCAAACAATCCCTTCCATCTCCCAATCCTTATCTTCCTATCCATCTATCATGTCATCCATGTCATCTACCCATCCTTATCTTCATATCCATCCAAACAATTATTTCCATCTCCTCAATCTTATCCCTCTATTCATCCATCATAGCATCCCTTTCATCTCCCCATCCTTACCTCCCTATCCTTCTATTATAACATCCCTTCCATCCCTTGTCCTTATCTTCCCATCCAAACAATATATTCCTCTCCAAACAAATCCCCCATCCTTATCTCTCTATCCATTCTTTCATCTTTATCCTCATCCCATCTCACAATCCCTTGTCATTGGTATCTAGCTATAGGCTCCTCCATCATGCAACCCAATGCCTTGATCAAATCATCATCATCATCATCATTGGGATGTATCCTTCCCTCATCAACAACCCTTTCATTGAGATGTATCCTTCCCTATCATCAATCATCTTTCCAATCTCCTATCACTTCTCATCACTCATTTCTCCACCATACCATCCTCCCAATTCATCTTTGCTAATCCCTAAGCTTTGTGTAATTTCCATCAACAATCCTATCCAGTCCAATAGGTCTATCCTATCTCATTGTACATCAATTTCATCTTTTTATCCACTTATCCTAGTTATCTCATCATCCTTTATCCACCATTTGTCTTTGGTCTTTGGTTGAACTACATTGCCTGTACGCTTTCACATAGGAAAGTTTGATCATTTGATCCACCCCTAGGGCTCCTTTATCATCTATTATCAATCTTCATTGTCCTCTTTCCACATTTATCCATGGTCAGTCATCAGTCTTTTATCGAACTACGAGGGCTCTACACTTTCACTTAGGCAAGGCTAATCTTTGATCAGCCCCTGAGCCCCTAGGCCATTAGGTTGTGTCAGTCATGTGTTTCTTTCTTTTTTTGTCTCTTGTGTCATGTTGTCAAGAATGCCCTTATCTAGCTGGTTCTTCACAAATGAGACCCTCTAGTATCAAAAGATTTTATTAATGTAAAAAATATTGCATCAAGTGGGTCACCTTAGTTTAGTATCCATCTTTGGTCTCAATAGGATGTAGTATCCATCTTTGGTCTCAATAGGATGTATCCTTCCTAACATACCTCATCAACCCCATCCATCCTTTCGATCCTATGGCAAAGGATGTTTGAATTTTATTATGATCTTTTGATGATTTTGGATTTTTTTTATTGTTTGAGCTCCCTCTTGCAACTCGTCAAGATCACCATAATCTATCATATTATGGTATGTTTTGATCGGTTGACATAGGGGAATATCTTGATTCTTTTTCTTTTTGTTGGTGTCTTCTTGGTTGTCTCTACGTAGTACCCACCAAGATCCCCTCGGTCTTGTGTTACACTGGGGCATCCTCTTGTGCTTGTGGTTATTCCAATACCTATCCTGACTAAATTTCTTGTGACTTTGGGGTGTTGGGATATCCTTCTTGTCTATTATGTTCACCTTATGTAGTAGACGCTAATCAGCCTTAGTTCTTCATACCCTAGAATCTTGTGTCTTATGCTATAGCAAAAATCAATGCTCCAAAAATGGAAAATTGCATTAAGATTTCGTTTCATCCCCCCCATTCATCCTTCATCACTCTCCCTCCTCTATCCATCCAATCTCTTATCATCATCTCTTCCATCATATTCCAAGTGCATCTTGTCCCCCATCCTTTTTATTCCTTTCATTCATCTCACATCTCAATCCTACCCTCATCCTTGGTCTTGTCCCTAGCCTTGTTAAAAGCCTTGATCCAATCATCCTCATCATCATCTTCATCATCAGGATATATCCTTCCCTATCCTTTCATGTTGTTTCAAGATGCATCCTTCCCTTATCAACAACCCTTTTTATTGGTATGTGTCCTTCCCTATCATCGTGTTGTTTTGGGATTTATCCTTCCCTCATCAACAACATTGTCATCATCATCATCAGGATATATCCTTCCCTATCCTTTTGTGTTGTTTTGTGATATATCCTTCCCTCAACGATGACACTCCATCCCTCATCAACCCATTTTGGCTTATAGCTTGACTAGGGAAACACCACCTCTTGTTCTTAAATCCATTTTTGCTTCTCATCATCTCCCATCACTTATCATCCTTTCTTATCCATCACTTTGCATCATCTTCCTCATCTCCCCTTTCATGACCTCATCTATTTTTAGAGCACAACCATGTTCTCTTGAAACTGCATGTCCTCTTGAGAGGGCATACTAAATCTTTAACCTCCATCTTCACCCCCATCATCTTTCTTCCTAGTCACTCCTTTGATGACTAGGGAATCTTCCCCAATCTAACCATCTTCTTCCAAGTTCTATGTTTTAATAGTCTTTGTAATGATGCTACTTCGTAACACCATCTCAAAGAGGGGAAAAATGTAAACATCTAAATTTGGACACTTACATTAGTCCAAATTTATCCCTTTTCATCTAAACGTCCTCTTATTTTCATTAATTAAGTAATATTGCTATTATTTGATTAATACCTCTAAAGTTTTTCTAATCCCTAAGGTATCTAGTTAAATAATTAAATACCTTACTCTTTAATCCTCCTTTCATCAAATGAAATAAATAAATATGATATTTGTTTAATTTCTCACATATCACATCCTCCATAATTTTCATCTAATCCTAATCCACCTCCTAATCTCATCATTAGGGATGCGCACATGGCTAATCCATGATTAGGATGTGGCACATCCTCCAACTTTTGCAAGTTGGATTTTAATCTTCATTAGCCATTAGTTGTCTTCTAATCACTGATTAGTTAAGCCTAATCAGTACCTTGGTCAACACTCTCCATCCCCCAAGGAATTTTTAATTCCTTTTTATTCATCCAAGATTCTCTCATCCCCCAAGGAATTTTTAATTCCTTTTTATCTATCCAAGGCTCTCCTTATTCCCATGCAAGTTCTAGAGTATTTGACTTGTCACATCACTCACATGTGTCAAAGTCTTCTAGAATCTTTGACTTGTCACATCAATCACATGTGGGTAAGTACTTACCTTTTTAAATAATTTTTTCTTATCCAAGGTACTTCTCACCTCTCTTTTTGGGAATATTGTCTTATCCTTAAGATCACCCAATCATGTGAATTTTAAATTCACTTTTATTTATCCAAGATTCTCCTCTTCCCAATATGATCATTGAGATGTCACATCATCCTCATTCCAAGGTACTTACAAGTACATTCCCATCATTTTTCCTTATTCCACCTCACTTACACCTCATCACATCCTTGGCCACTTCACCCTCCACATGTCAAGATGTGAGGGCTTGTGAGTCCTCAACTCACCACAGCCCTTCATCTTCGCCATGGTGGTACAATCTTGACTATTGAATTCTCTAGAGAATTCAAATTCTTCTATAAATACCCCCTCTTCTAATGCATTTACGGAACTTAGTCATTTTGCACCCTTATGCTACCAAATTATCAAGCCATTTTATAGCATTATTACTTGCATTAGCATCCAAGTTCAAGTGCATTTTCCATTGTAGCTTCATCAAGTATTCATTATCTTGCATCCACCCTTCATTTCACAACCATCCAAGGAGCACTCAAGTCAACCACATCAAAGGCTAACTAAGGGGATCGACACACAAAATGTACAATCACTAGTTTTGTTATCTTTCTTGTGTTTTCTTCCTTAGGCTAATCATTTGAGGTGATCTTGTGTTCTTTTTTACATTCTAGTTTAGTTAGTTTGCATACTTAGATTAGGATAAAAACACCAACATCCTAGTATCAAATGCATTGACTAGAAGAGTTGTGCCTATAGCACACACGTCCCGTTTGAGATGAGGACTCTCTCGTTTTCACCTTCACCAAGTCACTTTTTTCCTTCTCCTCATTTTGCATGACCCTAAATTTTGAGCTCCAAGTGGTCAAGGGACCCTAAAGTCATCATCCTTAGTTGACAAAAATTCACCACCCAAAAATTTCTAAGTCCTCAGCTCTTGCGGAGGCTTCCATATGGACTTCCTTTAGTTGTTTACTCCAGTGTCCTTCAGTCCCTATGGGTCCTCCCTTCTAGGATTCCCCTGACGTGGTGATTCCCTCTCTTTTCCATTTCATTGGAATCCAACCTAGGATTTCCACCCACATGGTGGGTCTTGCAATCTCCTCCACCTTCCTCTTTATGTCACCTATCAAACAGCGAAGTCTCAAGGTCCTTCTGCATTGCGAGCTCCACCTTTCTTGCAACTGACCTTTTGAACTTCGTGCCTAGCAACCCCACCGGTCACCATACACACATTCAATTTGGATCATAAATGCTCTTTTTAATATAAATAGATCCACTTGACCTATCATTTTCACCTCCTTCCAATAGGAATTTTCCAAAGAAACTAATGATCTTAACCCCTGCACTCGCACGAGCCTTTGAGGAACTTGAAACATGATCTTCGCTAGTATTCATCTAGAGATTTAAGTACCTATTCATACAATTCCCTAAGTTCATATATATTAAAACACAAGTTTTTTCTGAAAGACCCTACAAGCTTCCCTGATACCCTGACCAAATGATCATATTGGAGGTCTCCAAACAACTACAAAATTCCCATACTCTACTAAGTGATAAACATAGAGAAGGGATTCCATATGCCCTAACATTTGGGCAAGGAATGTATGTCATCCTCGCTACCCAGTGCACAGAGTACTCAGAGAAGGAGATAGTAGAGTACAATTTAGACCTCCACACAGCATGACTAAGAATGGACCCCTGTGGAAAATTAAAGAAGATGGTCGAGAGATAGTATGCTCATCATCCCCACATCGAAGACTTTTGGACCAATTGTAAGGACAACAAGGAAGTGAAAATGAGGAACTACATGCAAATGACGGCCCAATTTGTGCAGTTAATAAACTTGTTCCTTGTACCTGATCAAATTGTGGAGGAAGATGACACAATTATTGATGAGAGATTCAATGTCATGGTTGAATTTTCATTGCCACTAATATACTAGGATGAATAAGAGGTTAGCGACCTCGATATTGTAATGAGGCCAATTGAAAATTGAATGAGGCAATGGTAGATGCCAAAATTGCCCAGCTTAAACTACATGGTGTAGTGTTAACCTAAGATGAGATTGAGGATGAGCTCAAAAGTGAAACTAATGGTGGAGCAGCTATTGTTTTGGTAGAAGGGGCACCTAAATCCCCTCCAGCAATAAGATCAAGGAAAAGGAAGGATGTGCTCAAGTTCCATCCCAAACACAAGGTATATATGTGGAAGGCAAAAAGGGAGAATCCTCAAAGAAAGCCAAGAAATAAGGAGGATTTGTAAGTGAAATGCCAACCATTGGGGAGGATTCATAACATGGAGGAGAAGAGGCCAAGTGACTACAGTCACCACCTACCACCTCTAATCCTATCATTACCACTACCATCACCACTCCTCGACCTTCTATATCTCAGAAACTGTCTGTTTCCTCTCCACCTTGCTTCCACCTCACCAATAGCCTCGATAATGGTGTTGGATTATTCCTCAGCCATGACATCCTAATTGTCATCCGTTTCACTACCTCCTCCATTACCCACTCTCTTTGTCGCAATGCCCATAGTAGCCATTGCTACTATTCCTCCTTTGACCCTACTAGAAGCCTTTGAAAACTATATGCAATAGATACTCGATCAAATCTCTAGGGTGATTATGAATCCCACAATTCAAGCTGTAATGGCCCAGATTACTATTGGCCTACCCATTCCTCCAACACCCATAGAGCCAACAAAGATGGAGGAAACCATGCAGATATATGAACAAATGGAGAAATTCAAAAAGGAGGTTGCAAAAGGAATAGTTGAAGAGTCTGAGGACCCCTTTAAGGATGACTATTTTGAACACCCATAAGGTGGGATAAACATAAACATCAAAAAATAGGCGTCAGATGAGAAGAGGTCAGACTCTTTAGAGGAAGACATTGAGGCCCTCAACACCAAGCAAATTATAGAGACCTCAAATCAAGAACTTGAAGAGAAACTTTCCCAATAGCTCAAGGATGCAAGAGAAGAGGTTGAATCTGAGAAGCAGCCTTTTGAAGAAAAAGATGATACTAATGTCAATGTGGAGAAACTCAAAGAGCATCCACTAATTGGCAAAGACAAGGGCCTTATCCCAAAAGAGGAAGTACCTCCTAATAAGGAGGAGGAAGAGAAAGAAGTAGAGAAAGAAGAAGATAAATAAAAGGAAGAAGAGGCACCACAGAAGAGCCTCAAGTTGAAGCATTATGCGTAGCTCAAATAGGAAGAAGAAAGAGTTCCTCAATAAGAAAGTGTTGTTGAAGAAAACATAGCCACGATTGAGTTAGACATAGAAAAGTCTATACATATTGAGCACTTAGATGAAGAAGAAGAAAGAACATAATAAGAAGCACCATGACATGAAGAAAAATAGCCTCCACATGAAAAAAGAGACAAAGTTGATCATGAATCATGAAAAGGGGAGACTCAGGTGTCCAACTAGCTAGAGAGGCAACTACAAAAGAAGGCCCCTACGGTTGTTGATCCAAAGGCCCGACTCGAGGCAATACTAGAAAGAGCCCAAACAAAACCAAGGAACGAAAAGAAGCCTCGAATCTATTTGCACATCACGATTGATGCCTCAGGATCCAAAATAATATAGATTGCAATCCCCATGATAGACCAAAGTAAAGGACCCAACTATAGTATATATGTAAACACCTAAATTTGGACACTTAATTTATCCAAATTTATCACTTTTCATCTAAACATCCTCTTATCCGAGTTAATTAAGTAATATTACTATTATTTAATTAATATCCTTAATTCTGCCAAACCCCTAAGGTATTTAATTAATAATTAAATATCTTACCCTCTTTAATCCCTTTTTCATCAAATGAATTAAATAAATATTACATTTATTTAATTCCTCACATGTGATTTTCATCTAATCCTAATTCATCTCCTAATCTCTTCATTAAGGATGTGCACATGCCTAATCCTTGATTAGGATGTGTCACATCCTCCAACTTTTGCAAGTTGGCTTTTAATCCTCATTAACCCCTAATTATCTTCTAATAACTAATTAGTTAAAACTAATTAGTACCTTGGTCAACTCTCCCCATCCCCCAAGGAATTTTTAATTCCTTTTTATTTATCCAAGACTCCTCTCTTCCCCATGTGAATTTTTAATTAACTTTTATTCCTCCAAGAATCCCCTTTTCCCATGCATCTTCTAGAATCTTTGACTTGTCACATCAAGTCACATGTGACAAAATCCCACCTTTTTGGAGACCCTCTCTTATCCACTAGATTCTCCCAAGCATGTGAATTTTAAATTCACATTTATTCCTCCAAGGAATCTTCTCATCTCCCAAGGTACTTGGAAGGTACTTGTCCTTCCTCCACATCATGTACCTCTCTTCCACATCACCTATACATCATCTCAGCCTTAACCATCTCACAATCCACATGTCAACATGTGAGCGCTTGTGAGTCCTCAACTCACCTTAGCCTTTCATCTTGGCCTTGTTGGATAAATATCAACCGTTGAATTATCTAGAGAATTCAAATTCTCCTATAAATACCCCATCCTCTAAGGCATTAGGGGAGACTTAACCATTTTGCAACTAAATGCTGCCATTTTGTGCACTCATCTTGCCATCAACTTCATCCATTTACATTTGCATTCAAACACATAATTAAGCCTTGCATTTAGCCACATTAAGAACCATCAAGGAGCATACAAGCACATCAAATCAAGGGCCAACCAAGGAGTTTCAGCTGCAAAAGGGGGGTATTTGTCATCATTTAACACTTTTCTCTTTGCACTTACAAATTTCTTAGGCTAATCTTGAGGTGTTTCCTTATGTTTTTCCATTGCATTATAATTGTTTAAAATAGGTTAAACATTTTCATATCACATTTCTGGCATGCCTGGTGGGACCCACAAATGGGTCCCTCAATTTCACGTTTGTTGTTAAGTTTTTTGTAGGAATACGTCGCAGAAGGGCGACTATGCCCCTGATTTTCCGCAAAAGGGTGACTGCGCCCCTAATTTTTTGCAGAAGGGCGACTGCACCCTTGATTTTTTATAGAAGGGTGACTACGCCCCCTGACTTACTATAGAATGGCAACTGCACCCTCTACTTTACTACAGAAGGGCGACTGCGCCCCCTTAGCTAAACATTTTGTACTAATATTTTCTGTAGAAGGTCGTGGTGCAGGAGCACCCAAGCTCTTCAAGGAACTCTTCAGGAGACAGGAGAATGTAGGGGTCTTGAAGACCTATAAATCACCTCAAATCATCAATTATGATATCTTGGAGCCTATAATGGCCTTTGGAATGGGTGAACACATTAAAGAGGTCAAAAGTCCTAAGAGTCCTAATAAGGATCCTAGGACCAAATTTCAATGTAAATGGAAAAATCATGTTCTAGGGGTTTGATTAGTAATATAATGCTTTAATTATGTCAAATAAGGTAGGATATTGAAGATCCAATGGTTTTTAGATAATAGAATTTAATAAATTTCAAGATTGTAAATTCAAATTTTTGAATTTCAATTTAGGTGGGTAAATAAGTTTTAGGAGGTTTAAGCACTTTAATGGAATAAAATCAATGTAAAACAGTTTGGGAAGTTGGGGAATGGGTTTATAACCCCAAAATATTAATTTTTATGGAGGTTGGGCATTTGGAGAAGTGACTGTACGGACTGCTATAGGAAATAGTGAAAAACACAATTTTCTTGCATTTTCTTGAGTCTTTTTGATGATCTATTGATTCCTTTTGAATTTATAATCAATTGGATGGTTTAAGAACCTGTATTTAATTTCAATTAACCTCTTGAATGATTTGATAGATGTTAGGAATCAGTTTTTGTAACATATTGCTGACTGTCCTCAAGAATAACACAGAATTTTCACTAGTTTTGGTGGTTTTCATGGATGATTGATCCATTTCAAGGTAGAATGCTGCTGTGACCTATGAAATGGATCATTCCTAACATGTAACATACATATTTAACAAACTAATGTGCAGGGAAGAAGAATATTGAGGTGTACACCAAGATTTCACAATGCAAAGAGCTTGAAGTTGGAGGCTAGGGTATAGCAACAGAAGATCTGCCTTAATGAGGGGCATGTTTTTGAGTTGGGATAGACTAAAAATGTTTTTCTAATGGTTTAGAGTCAATGAGAAAGTTCTGGAAGTGATTGGAAGGTTAGTTTTCAAGAAGCCCTAGTTTTTGAGGCAAGTTAAGGAGGGTTTTGTGTTTGAGCATGTTAGATGTGTCATAGAGGCCTAAAAACTTGGAATCATTGGTTTTGAGTCATTTTAAGGGACTGTTGAAATTTTCATGGTCAGGGGTTGAGTTTGAAGAGGGGTTGCTTTGAAAAAGAGGGCTAATTAGGCCTAAATTTGAGGAAACATCATATTTTTGATTGGTGTGCTCCAAAACAAGTGCCATCAATAATCTATTATTTTATGTATCATCACAAACCACATATGGTTCAATCATTAGTTTGGAGGTTCCTTTGGAAATTTTGAGTGCAAAGTCAAAAATCCTTCGCTAGAGGCCTAGTTGTTCTAGTAGCCTAGTTAAGGTGAAAATTTGGTTTTGTGTCTAAGTCAAAGGGTTGGGCTTTGAAATCATTCAAAAAAAGTTTTTTTGGGTCTCTTAAGAGTGTTCCTAGGGTTTGGGTCCATAAGGAAGGCAAATAAGTCATTTGGTGCATTATTGAGGTTTGTCTCCATTAGAGTGCCTGGAAGAGTGGTTGAGATTGTGTCTTGCAAACCTTGAGGGCTTTGTGTTTCTTTCAAAGTCCCAGACCCTCTGCATCAGAGTGGTATCATAGTAGTGAGTAGGTCCTTTAGGGATTGGAGAAATAGCAATGGCACCAAAAAATCAATTGGCAATAGAGTTGGAAGAGTTGAAGGAAATCTTGGAAAGGGAGAGAAGAGAAAGAAGGGAACAAGAAGTAGCAAGAGAGCAGGCTAGAGCAAGAGAAGGCAATGGAGAAGGGAGAGAGAGACCATGCAAGCAAGGATAAATAACCTTGAGAGAAGTAGGAGGAGAGAAGACCAAGAAGACCAAGAAGACAATGATGAAGATGAAGAGCATGTGAGGGTAAATCAAGAACAAGTAGCAGATGAGATAGAAGACCTTGAGGAAAGGAGGTTACTGAGATTTTTGAAGGTAGTACAAGGTCATGGAGGGAAGAGTCACATAGACTTTCCTATCTATCAAGGGAAGATGGATAGTGAAGAGGTGTTAGGATGGCTTGATGCCTTAGAGAACTATTTTGAGTTTGAAGAGATGGATGAAGAGAGGAAGGTTAAGTTTTCCAAAACTAAGTTGAGAGGCATAGCATTGACATGGTGGACTAGTTTTCAGAATGATAGGATGGCTAGAGGATTGGCAAAAGTCTCTACATGAGCAGGGATGAAGAGTTTGGTCAAAGAGCAGTTCCTACCATCTGATTATACCATTCATGTGAAAAAGATGAGGCAGAATTTAAAGCAAAAGGACATGGATGTGATGTCCTATTCTGAGCAATTTCACAAGCTTAGTATTAGAGGAGGTTATGAAGAAGAGGATGAGAAAATAGCCAGGTACATCAATGGCTTGAGGTACAATCTACAAGATGAGATTGGTTTACAATTGCCAAGGACATTAGGAGAATGTTTTCAATTGGCCATTAGAGCAGAAGAAAAGGTGAAGAGGAGGCAAGAAAGATCAAGCAATGGTGGAAGAGGAGGTAGTTCAAATAGGGGTAGAGGTAATAGAGAACAAGGACAAGGCAGCAATGACAAGAGCAGCAATGACAAAGGCAAAGAGTTATTTTCTGATCAAAGAGGTGGATACACTCCTAGAGGACGAGGAAAATTTGGACAAGGTAGAGGACCATTCACAGGTAGATGTTTCAATTGCAATGAACCAGGGCATCCTTCCTTCAAGTGTCCTAAATGGGAACAAGCTGATAGGGGCAGAGAAAGGAGAGCTAACTTGGTACAAGAAGAAGAAGACAAGAAGGAGGAGTCAAAAACATTCATGGCAGACCTTGTGACTAATGGTGAGTTTCTTATGGTCAAGCAAGGAGAAAGACTTCATCAAGAGCCAAAGGTAACTATCTTTAAAACAAATTGTCTCAGTCATGGTAAGATCTGCAAATTTCTCATAGATTCAGGGTCACATAGCAATTTAGTTTTACTTGATATGATAACCAAGTTGGGGATTGAAACATTTGATCATCCTACTCCCTACAAGGCCACTTGGGTAACTCAAGGACAACATGTAGAGATTTGTAAGAGGGCTTATGTAGATTTCTCAATTGGATCATATCATGATAGGGTGCTTTGAAATGTCATTCCAATGACTTGTGGTCATATCATCTTGGGGAGACCATGGCAGTATGCTAGAAGGACATTGCATGATGGATTCCACAACACATATTTGGTGCATAAAGGAGATCTTAGATATAAATTAGTGCCTTTTCCTTTGGAGCAGTCAAATTAAAGTTTTATGATCTGTTTTGAGAAACATTTGCAGGTGAATAAGCAGGGTAAGATAGGTAAGACAGGGGAAGATACTGGTTGGAAGAGGAATGATGAGTTGCAGCAGATATATGAAGAGTACAGTCCTAAAAATCAGAATATTTGGGACTTAGGCAGTATTAAGATTGGGAGTATTGAATTCCCTATTGTTGAGGGTAATAGGAGTGGTGTTCTTTCACAAGGAAATCAGTGGAATAAAGGCAGAAACAGGGTACAAGGACAGGCTGTTATCAAGCAGCAAAAAGGACAAACAAAATAGATTTTTGACACTAACATGATGAATGACATGAGTGCAGATTGGAAGAAGAGGAAAACAGTGACTTTGGGAGATTACATGCCCTGTCATGTGAAGATGAAAACATACAGGAACAAGGAGTATTATGGCAGCAACAAGTTGGAATGCTTCTTTGGGCCAAGAACTCTTTCTTTCTTGGGGAGAATGGTGCAGGAGCACCCAAGCTCTTCAAGGAACTCTTCAGGAGACAAGAGAATGCAAGGGTCTTGAAGACCTATAAATCACCTCAAAGCATCAATTATGATATCATGGAGCCTATAATGGCCTTTGGAATGGGTGAACACATTAAAGAGGTCAAAAGTCCTAAGGGTCCTAATAAGGATCCTAGGACCAAATTTCAATGTAAATGGAAAAATCATGTTCTAGGGGTTTGATTAGTAATATAATGCTTTAATTAGGTCAAATAAGGTAGGATATTGAAGATCCAATGGTTTTTAGATAATAGAATTTAATAAATTTCAAGATTGTAAATTCAAATTTTTGAATTTCAATTTAGGTGCGTAAATAGGTTTTAGGAGGTTTAAGCACTTTAATGGAATAAAATAAATGTAAAACAGTTTGGGAAGTTGTGGAATGGATTTATAACCCCAAAATATTCATTTGTACGGAGGTTGGGCGTTTGGAGAAGTGACTGTACAAACTGCTACAGGAAATAGTGAAAAAACACAATTTTCTTGCATTTTCTTGAGTCTTTTTGATGATCTATTGATTCCTTTTGAATTTATAATCAATTGGATGGTTTAAGAACTTGTATTTAATTTCAATTAACCTCTTGAATGATCTGATAGATGTTAGGAATCAGTTTTTGTAACATATTGTTGACTGTCCTCAAGAATAACACAGAATTTTCACTAGTTTTGGTGGTTTTCATGGATGATTGATCCATTTCAAGGTAGAATGCTGCTGTGACCTATGAAATGGATCATTCCTAACATGTAACATACATATTTAACAAACTAATGTGCAGGGAAGAAGAATATTGAGGTGTACACCAAGATTTCACAATGCAAAGTGCTTGAAGTTGGAGGCTAGGGTATAGCAATAGAAGATCTGCCTTAATGAGGGGAATGTTTTTGAGTTGGGATAGACTAAATATTTTTTTCTAATGGTGTAGAGTTAATGAGAAAGTTCTGGAAGTGATTGGAAGGTTAGTTTTCAAGAAGCCCTAGTTTTTGAGGCAAGTTAAGGAGGGTTTTGTGTTTGAGCATGTTAGATGTGTCATAGAGGCCTGAAAACTTGGAATCATTAGTTTTGAGTCATTTTAAGGGACTGTTGAAAGTTTCATGGTCAGGGGTTGAATTTAAAGAGGGGTTGCTTTGAAAAAGAGGGCTAATTAGGCCTAAATTTGAGGAAACATCATATTTTTGATTGGTGTGCTCCAAAACAAGTGCCATCAATAATCTAGTATGTTATGTATCATCACAAACCACATTTGGTTCAATCATTATTTTGGAGGTTCCTTTGGAAATTTTGAGTGCAAAGTCAAAAATCCTTCGCTAGAGGCCTAGTTGGGCTAGTAGCCTAGTTAAGGTGAAAATTTGGTTTTGTGTCTAAGTCAAAGGGTTGGGCTTTGAAATCATTCAAAAAAAGTTTTTTTGGGTCTCTTAAGAGTGTTCCTAGGGTTTGGGTCCATAAGGAAGGCAAATAAGTCATTTGGTGCATTATTGAGGTTTGTCTCTATTGAAATAATGTTTCAAGCAACTTCCTTCGGGTCCCTTTTTTGCACATGTTCATGCGTTGGCCTGTGCGTCTCTGTGTTTCGTCGGCTTCCCAGCAGGTTTTGATCTTTCCCTTTGTGCATTCCTCAATTCACAACTTCGGCAAGCAGCTCCCCATTCGGCTCTTGAAATGCTGCGCTGGGCGCCCACGTGTCTCGCCTGCGGGGTTTCTCATTTTTCTATTGCTTTGTGTTTTCTTTCGGGTTGCTAAGCCTTCCATAAAGGTCCGATACTCCTAAGGTTCATCGAGGGGCCCACTTCTTTGTACGTGGCAGTGTATCGCAAACTTTCCTAGCAAGGATAGAATATGCTGCGGCGGGCTGCGAAAGATTTCTATTGGCCTTCTTTATTTCCTGGCGGGACCTACCTTCGCCCACGTGTCAGCGGTTCACAGCTTTTAAAACAACAGTAGGGATGAGAGCACTACGGGTTGCAAAACACGGCCACGTGTCTTTCGCCACCCGATTCATATGGCCTTTCCCCCATTTTCAAAGTAGCCTCAGTCCCCTGAACGCGTGTCACTTCTCCGCAAGCTCTCGGTCGGTAGAGGAGGAGTTTTCATTCAGACCGCGATTTGTTGCCACGTGCCTTACATTGATTATCAAAGCAAGCTATGGGATGGCCGAGCGGGATAGTGTTATTGGGTGCTGCTTGTCATGGTTCTCTAAAGCAGTGGGCGGCACTTGTCACTTCGAAGCCTTGTTGGGACCACTGCCATCATCACAAGGGGCACGCCTGTAACTAATCAACTGGATGTTGTGCTCTAACTGGCTGCTCTTATAACGACATTGAGAATATTCTTATTCGGGCATCATTACGGGAGATTGTGGAATCTTTCTGTTACAACTCTCCAGGCGGTGGGATTTTGCTCTCCGGCTATATATACTCTCTCTGTTGAGGGGAAAGGGGTCTAAGATTTTTAGAAAGAATACTGGTTTTAGCAAGAGACACCAGGCCTCTTTTGCATGTTTATTCGCAAGAAACTTTCAGACTGTGCCTATTGTTCGGCCTTTCTGTTTTTCATGTCTTGATTAAACTATGAACTGTGCTTCTTATTGTCTTAAGCATTTCATTTGAGGAGACTTCTATATATTGAATGCAAACTTGCTAGTCTAAATCATGTCTTAACGACTCTTCTTAGCAGTGAGAATGTATGCGATACTGTTTTATGTCAATTAAATGAATTGTTTATGCTATAACTTTAAGTTTCAGATGTTTTGGAACATGACTATAACATTCAGGCCCTTAAGTCCATGATTTATCGTGCCTACCAGTAAGCTTTGGCGCATCACCTTAGATTAATATTTGTTTCATTATATCCGCTTCCTTTTCCCTTTCCAAAACCCATTATATAGAAGAAGTCGGCTTCTTTAAAATCCGGAGGTCACTCAGTTTGGCGCAAAGGGGTCCCCCTTGAACTGAGTTTCCCATAAAGGCACTGTTATCTCGTCAATTTTTGGCGTCAACAGTTTGTCCTTTTTTTCTGGCATGCCCAGTGGGACCCAAACTAATGAAATCGTCTTCTAAAAGGGTGTATGATCCATCGGCCTGTAACTAGATCCCAAACTGCAAATAACCCAGGTTTACTAGTGCCTCCATTCGGGACAGTCTAGGCCGCAAATCAGTTAGTAACCGTTCCATTCCCACCACCCTTTCCTCTCACCATGTTGCCGGCCACGAATAGAAATTATGTAGCATGGGATGTTGGAAGCCCCCTGGTAGCTCCGGTAGCACCTACTGTTTGGGGCGCCATTCCGGTTTCGGCCCTAAAAGCTCTTCCCAAATTCACCAGAGATAACACAAAAATGCCAACAGAGCATTTGCAGGATGTAGCGGATGTATGCCTGGTACATGGTATCACAGCGTAGAATGTAGCCCTAAGGCTCCTTGCTGCATCCTTCAAAGGAAAAGCTCTGGAGTGGTACCGAACACTGACTCCTAATACCATCTGCACTTGGGATGACCTCGGAGATCCGTTCTATGAAAGGTTTTCAAATGACGGAGATCGTTCTTCGCTATATTATTAATTATCCGTCATCAAACGAGCACCCCAGGAGGCTCTGACGGACTTCAATGCCCTATTTCACTCAAGTTGGCGGAGGATTCCTATGACCATCCGTCCAACTCCAACATTGGCGTTCATGTTCTATCTGAAGTCCATTAATCCCGACATTTCTATGATGATCAAGTCTCTGGGAGGAGCCACTTTACCAGACGCATATGCCACTGCTATCAAAGCAGAAAATCACTTGATAGACTGCAGAAAATTGCCTCCTCGACCTGTTATGTCGATATTTCCTGAGATATCGAATGTAGCACAAGAGGTGGCATCGACCAGTGCGCCAGCGACTCCCCAGTCAGCGTACTCATATACAGCCGCTCCTGAAAACTTGGCCTCTACATCAGGTTCTCCCAAGGGTGAGATGGGTGACCTCAAGGAGATGTTGTGGACTATGGTGAATGATATAACAACTCTCAAGCGGAACCAAGCAATGCCTCCATGGCCTGCATATCAGAACTATCAAGGTGGGCGGCCTACCTATCAGCAAAATCAATATCAGAATGCGCATCGCACTAATTCACCAGCGGTGGCTATGAACCAAATAGTTCTGGTGCCTACACCGCTGGCAAGTGCGTCGCCGAGCTCTAGTAGAGAATTAACTGCGGGACAAAACAATCTGATTGATGACATCAATCCATGGTGCTTCCCTTGCAATGATGCGCATATGCCCCGAAATTGTCCGCGTGGCAACTTACAACAAAGGATAGCAGAGCAACGTAGTCAAGGTATTGCGATAGAGAACGAAGAATACAGATATGCCCCGGCAATGGAGAATGCGGTCCTTACCGCGCAAATACAAGGAATGTCCCTAGAGCAAGAGTTCGACATTGTTCTTGATCATGCGCTCTTCTCATGGATGGAAGACGAGGAAATGGTGTTCGCAAATGACACGACCACAGCTGAAACACCGCGGGTAAAGTCTGACTATAACACGTGCTCCAAGAGAAGATTCACCGATGAGGCTGTTGTTTCACTTTCGGACAGTCCGCAATGCAAAGACGTTTCGGATCAAATTCCTAACGGTCCAACCGTCTCTTTGTCTTCTCAACCACGGAAGGAAATTATTATAACAAAAGCAAAGGAGCAAAAATCTCTGAGCTCCTCACCTATTAATATGGTAGAGCAGTTGAAGAAATCACCCGCTAATGTGTCTTTATGGGACATTCTAGCTATCCCAGAATAGAAAACCATACACCAAAAGACGCTTCAGCAACAGATGGACCCAGCACTAACCAAGCCTTCGGCCAGTACCGAGGCAGTTTATCAAATGTCACCAACTGAGGTTCTCGCAAACAAAGCGAAGGAATCCCATGCGGAAGGCAGAGGTAGGCCAAAACCTCAACCCTTCTTCTTGACCCTCATTATCGGGGAGAAACTATTACACAACGCTATGATTGATTCTAGCGCTAGTACCACAGTTATGCCAAAACTGATAGCCGAAGCCTTGGGACTCAGCTACGAACCTATGAAAAAGGGGGTGATGCAGCTAGATGGAAATAAGGTTGATACTGTGGGTGTCATCAAAGCACTTCCGCTGACTCTATTTGCCTGCCCGAGTATCACGGTCCTGCAAGACACAGTGATCATAGATGTTCCACCAATGTTTGGTCTTTGCCTTTCTCGAGAGTTTACTTCAAAGGTGGGCGGCTATTTGTCTTTAGATTGGTCACATCTAATACTTAGAACCAAGCATCGCACGAAGATGAAGATAGAATCGGAGGCTCTGCATTCCGAACATGTGGTGAATGAGGCCCTGATTAACTTTGAAGCCACACATACCTCCATCACCAAGCAAGACATGTACAATGTCGAACTGCTAGAGGAGGAGAAGGTCAATGGAGACTGAAGTGATAACGAAGATGCTCTATTGAGTGAACATATAAACAATGATCCCTTCGGAAATTATCATGCTACCGGATTAGGCACATATGTGATCTATGATGAAGACCAAGTTCTTTCGAAGGTCGTAAAAGAACCCGATGATGACCAAGCAAGTGAGCTGTGGACATTGTATTTTGACGGAGTGAGTAAAGTTGGAGCTGGAGCAGGGATATGCCTAATATCCCCACAGAATGAAAAGTTGTTGAGGTCTTTCCGATTCCAATTTGCCTGTTCAAATAATGAGGCTGAATATGAGGGATTAGTCCAAGGCCTAAGCCTAGCGGAACGAATGGGTGTCAAGCAATTGATTGTGTTCGGAGATTCAGAACTGGTAGTTAATCAGGTCCGAGGAATCTCAGCAGCAAAGAATATCCGCATGAGATCCTATCAGCATCGAATCTAGGATCTTGTAGAAAGTTTTGAAGCTTTCAACATCCTGATCATTCCCTGAGCACAGAATGGCGATGCAGATCGCATGGCGGTAATCGGTGCTCAATTTGATCCTGTCTCCGACTTGCTTCGGAATAGATATTCAGTGCGAGTGCTTGTTAGACCAGCAATACCCGACAATGACCAAAGTTGGAAAGTCTTTGAGAGCGATGAACACATCGCCTCGTTTATTCAACACTCGGGGGAATTTTCCGATCAACTCCAACCAAAGATCGTTGAGGCCTACGAAGGACAAATTATGCAGCTAAAGTCAAATAAGCTTCTGAAAGGATTGGTTACTCTCAAAAAAAAATTTGATTGTGGTGACGCCCGAAATGATAAGCGGAAATTCGTGGCAGAAAGAGGTGATTATGAAAACCTTCGGGTTTCTGATGACAGGAACCTTCGGGTCGGAAAAGATGTCTCACAGCAAGATAGAGAAAGGCTTATCAGTTTCTGTGAGAAATATGGAGTAGTGGCCTGGTCCTACGAAGATCTAGAAGGTTATGATCCTGGTATCATTCAACATACTATTGAGCTGACAGAAGGTGCGAAGCCAATCCGATAGAAACAGCGGCCGGTCAACCCTAAAGTTGAAGCCCTGATGGCACAAGAGCTAACCAAGCTCATTGAGTCACGTATTGTCTTCCCGATTAAACATAGTACTTGGGTATCAAATCTGGTACCAGTCCGAAAGAAGAATGGTGATATCCACTTATGCGTTGATTTTTGAGACCTAAATAGAGCATCTCTGAAGGACCACTATCCATTTCCTTCTATGGAGTCGATCCTCCAAACTGTCGCGGGATCGGAAATGTTCTCTCTACTAGATAGCTTCTCGGGCTATAACCAGATTCGAGTAAAAGAGGAAGATCAGCACAAGACTATGTTCACCACCAAGTGGGGGACATTTGCATATGCTAAAATGCCTTTTGGTTTATCTAATGAAGGGGCAACTTTCCAGAGAGCTATGGACGTCGCATTTATCGAACTGATCAATAAGATTATCCTAATCTATTTGGATGATCTTACTGTGTTCTCCAAATCTAAAGATGATCATTTCGATCATTTGGAGTTGGTTTTTCAAAAGTGTCAAGAGTTCGGGATTTCCTTAAATCTGAGGAAATGTGTGTTCGGAGTACCTCAGGGTAAGCTGTTAGGACATGTTGTGTCAAAGGAAGGTATTTCAATTGACCCAAAACAAGTAAGGGCTATAAAGGAGCTTCCTCTCCCGGTAAGTAAGAAAGGTGTCCAGTCTTTTCTGGGCAAAGTAAATTTCGTCAGTAAATTTATTTCCGATTTTGCAGGAATAATTAGGCCGATCACCCTAATGCTGAAAAATGATCAAATTTTCAAGTAGACAACGGAGGCTCGGGAGGCATTTGAGAAGGTTAAGGAAGCGATCTCCTCAGCCCCGGTGTTAATTAATCCAGATCAATATAAAGATTTTATAATGTATGCCTTCAGTAGCAAGTCCAGTATCGCTACTGTTCTGACTCAAAAGGATAGAGAAGGAAAGGGAGAGCATCCAGTTGTGTTCTATTCCCGAACCTTAAAGGAATATGAGGTGAATTATAACTTCGTTGAAAGACAGGCTTTCACAATAGTAAAGGGACTTAAAAAGTTTCGCCATCTAATTTCCTATAGAAAAGTCCTGGTATATGTCGCACATTCTAGTGTGCGGGAATACATCATGGAGGGAGAAATCACAGAAAAAAGGGCTAATTAGATCACCAAGATCCTGGAATATGACATCGAGGTCAGGCCTACCAGGACTATTAAAGGCAGAGGTCTGTGTGAGTATATGACACAGGACGAGGAGATGCCTACTAAAGAGGAACAGCTAGAGCTTGTCCTGATAAATGGATCAGGATCAGAGGATGATTGGCTGGAAGATAGAACAAACTTCATGCGAACCGGAAAGTATCTGCCAGGCCTCTCATCCCAGAAAAGAAGGTATTACCGGCTCCAGAATTGCGGATACACGCTGATAGAGGGAGTCCTTTTCAAAAGGAATTTTAATGGTGTGCTCCTACGATGCGTTACTTCAGGGGAGGCGCAGAGGATCCTCGACGCATTTCACAATAGCGACGAAGGTGGACATTTCTCCGCTAAAACTACTGCCATCAAGGTCCTACGGGCTGGATATTACTGGCCTACACTTTTCAATGATTCCTACTCTCTAGTAAAGACTTGCAAAAAATGTCAGTTATTCTCCGACAAAAGGAAGAATTCAGCGATGCCCCTCAAACCTATCGTGGCGGATGAACCATTTGCGCAATGGGGCCTGGACTTTATCGGGATGATCAACCCGATTTCTAGCTCCGGACATAAATGGATTTTAACAGCTACGGACTACTTCACAAGGTGGGCGGAGGCTGTTCCCCTTAAGGAGGCAACGGAGGCAGAGATTGTAGACTTCCTTGAGGCTCTGTTGACAAGGTTCGGCCCTCCGAAGACAATCATTTCGGACAATGCTAGAGCATTTTTAGGCACAAAGGTATGTCACTTTGCATTGAAAAATGGCATATTCCTTAAAACATCTTCAAACTACTATCCACAGGGAAATGGCCTAGCCGAGTCAACAAACAAAAGTTTAGTCTGACTCCTCAAAAAGGTTGGCTCAGAACACCAGAGGGAATGGCATAAAAATCTCCGAAAAGCACTCTGGGCCAACCGCATAACTCCTAAACAAGTCCTCAAGACTTCGCCCTATGAGCTAGTATATGGGAAAGAAGCGCTGCTACCTATCTCTATGGAGATTCCGGCGATACAGCTGTTGAAATCTCTCGAGATAGAACAAAATGATGCCATGGAGGTTCAGCTTGCCGAACTATTAGAAGTATAGGAAAAAAGAGAGAATTCCCTAAAAGCCATGATAGGCCGTCAACAGGTGGTCAAACGGTGGTTTGACAAAAAGGCTTCCGACCAAGGCCTAAAAAGTGGAGATTTAGTGCTAAAATACGACAACAGGGCTACGAAGCCAGGTCAGCATGGTAAGTTCGATAGCCTATGGGAAGGACCCTTCAAAATCATTCGGTGCATGCAACACAATGCCTTCAAGCTGGAAAATATGGAACAAGAGCCTCTAGGAATCTCGGTTAATGGGATTCACCTTAAATTGTTCCATTAAGCGTCGAGACCTACCCTGTACAGTTGTAAATAACATTTTTTCATTTTTCCTTTCCTATTTTTGGCCTATCCTTTTGCTAAAATCAATAGACTTGCTACGCATTCGCTTATCATCATTAGTGGGTAAAGCACCGGAGTTTCTTAAAACGCAAAAGTATGCTCATAAATAGAGACAAAACATACAAGATTGGCAAACCCAGAAAAATTGCACACAAAAGCAAATAGGAGCATAGATTTCATAACAAAAAAAGAGACGTATATATTTATATACATGTTCCTGGGTTACAAAATGGCATAGATGCCGATTTTCAAAATGTACAAGTATTAGAGCATATATATATATATGATGGCCTTTTATCAGGCTTATATGGAGCAGGAGGGTTACATCAACAGACACCAAGGCAAGGGGATCATCTATCCGCAGGAGTGGCTGGCAACAACCGACGCATTTAAGACAGCGTCTGCTTCTTCCTCATCAACAGGTTCCTCAGCGGCACTGGAAGCATCATTAAATATGGCCGTCGTCGGTGGTGGATACACCAAGTTCCTGAAGTCAGTATACCATTCTACATCGTAGAAGGGTATCACGTTGTAGCTCCTGAACAAGAAGTGAAAAGCTTGGGTAACCCTTTGCTGGTGCACACCAC
The DNA here is from genome assembly GCA_007258455.2 of Sequoia sempervirens. Classification (NCBI taxonomy): domain Eukaryota; kingdom Viridiplantae; phylum Streptophyta; class Pinopsida; order Cupressales; family Cupressaceae; genus Sequoia; species Sequoia sempervirens. The sequence continues at coordinate 31,416 of VDFB02191200.1, read as the reverse complement.
GAGTCTGCAGGCGAAATCCGCTCAAGAATGGCTACCAAATGACAATAGCTTCTTCTTCGATGAAGCGACGTAGGTCACCGGCTGTTGGTAGGCCTATCCCGTACGCAGCATGGGTAACAACCTCGCCGAGCCCATTCAGGTACTTCTTCGGGAAGATTTCTTTGACTAGCTTCAATACAAGCGGCCGAGCTACATAAATGTCCAGCATGGACGCTACAAAGTGCGAGCACACGTCGGTGTTCACCCGATGCTTATCTTCATATTCAATACAGTCCTTGCCGAGAACCCACTTGATGGCTACTAGAACCAGCGAGTGCTTGTTCTTCGTCATTCTCTTCAGCCTCCTAGTGGAGATCTCACCTACAAACGTTGTCTGTGATTTGAAGGAGGTTAGGTGAATAGGAGTATCCATCTCTCCTAATACTATTCCTAAATCTGTTGAGTAATGCCGAAATCTACTCACCAGCTAACCTATGAAAAGACTTGCTTAGCAGTATTCTACTTTCCTATCACTTCTTGGATGCAAAGTGTGTATGTTCGCTATCTACTAGCCTATTTATAGAAAATTGACAAGATGAATGCCAATCCGCCCGTAAGCAACGTGATGTATATTGGCCGCAATCTCGAGGGCCGAGTCTGCGTTTGTTCATGTTTTGGGCTGGTACATGCATGGTAGCACGGCTCAAGGCATGCTTAATTAAATCAAGTTAATTAATTGAGCTTTAAAAAGGTGGCACTTGTTGATGAAGGGACGTATGGCCATATGCTATGGTGTCAAATCTCAAGCACATCCCAGAACCCGAGGCGATATTCGTATCTCTTTTAGGTGGTGATCGTTTGCTTGGCGTAATCATTCCGGCCAGAGATATTAATTACCACTAAATGCTAACCCAAGGTGAGAAGGCTAGTTGCAAGCTCAAATTACAAGGAAATCAGGGCGTATCACACGATCTTTTGAAAGCAATGATGAAATCTGGCCGCCTCGAAAAAGTAATCAGCTCATCTTGCACGAGTTGTGGAGTTAACTGTACATGCCGAATTAAATGCAAAGGGCTCGCGCTCGCCTACCACCTTGAGGAAAGTTGCTATTATTGCATGAAAACGCTTATTGTTCCTAAGTTTTTTTCCAAAAGCTAAGGAGTGCGCGAAGTGTTTTCTATCTGTAGTTCCAGTGCAAGCGTATTCAAAGGCCAGGGAACTTTCAAGTTCTGCCACAAAGAAAAAATGGCAGAATCTTCAGCTCAGCCAACGCAGGAAGGGATTAGCCAGGAACTGTATTCGGCTATTCGTTCTTCGGCTGAGGTTTACATATACGAAGATGTAGCATATGCCACTGCTGGTATACCCAAGAGGGTGAAAAGAGCCAACATAGAGGAGCTGGAGAAGCCCAAAGAGTGGAATAACCCAAAAAAGGTTAGAGAAAAGTGGGCTAATATCTACGACCCAAAGCTTGCCAAGAACCCTAAATCTCTTATAGAGGTGGCTTGCACAAGGTTATCAGCACCAGGGGCGGACCAAGCCACGACAAGTAGATTCTGGTTTAGCGGTCTTCCACAATACATGGTCCCATTGGTGTACTATTTCCCGGAGGTGGTCGACGCAGCTGTTCAACGCTATAATCCAAAGACCCACTGCATTGAGGGTCGCAATTTAAGGGTTCATATCGGCCCGGAAGCCATCTGGCATATGTTATGCATTCCTGACCCCAGGACAAGAAAGGAGAAAATCAAACATTTTCGCCCAAACAAAGGGGAAAAGATATGGAAAAGGATGAGAACCAGCTCTGATTTCCTATTAGAAGAGACCAATAAGAAGGGTGTTACATCCGCTAAGGCACCGAGTATCCCATTATTACATGGTTCATTCCGCGATGACCTCCAAGACCCCATATCCATGTTGGCATTTGTTTGTGGCCGTGATTCTGATGAGAAGATCGAGGCTTTTCAACTGGGCCCTGCAATACAGTTTCGCAGACAACATGAACTTTTCTGGTATGATTTTGCTGAGTTCATGATCGAAGAAATGATACAGCAAATAGAGAATTATCGGGCGGAGAAGAAATTTAGATTTCTTTCCTACCTGGTCCACATGTTCCTGCATCAGAATTCGGATTTCTTCGCCCGATTTATACCACTATCAATTTTTGATGAGCAGAACAAAAGAAAGTCGGTATCTACATGGACATCCTACCTTTCCGCAACATATGACTACTATGCCTTCGCGGACTATTTCATAGCACCGTTCCTAAATGATTTGATCGGAGAGGGTGATATCGTTCGGCTTAACACTAAGCAGACTGGATTTCTGCAAGGCTACACCCCCGCTTGTGACTGGTTCTTGGGCAAGGATTTTACGATCCTTAGAATGAGGGGCTTTATTGGCAGGCCCTTCTTGCTCCCAGCTTGCATCACCGATAGAGTGCTAGCACTGGAGGTTTACCGGCAGGTGTGCATCATTGATTTCATGTTCTGTAGCGGCGAAAATGTCAAGAGGAAGGGATTCTTCACTTGCTCGAAGAGTTTCAAGTCAATAACGCTAGTCAAAAAATGATCGCACGATCTGCTAGGGGACAAGCTGGCACACCTGGGGTTAGTACTAGTAAATGATAAGTGGGATTACAACCCCTTCAATGACCTACCTGAGCTGCATATGAAAGTTCCACATATTCCTCGACCATACTGGGAGAAGCGGCGTAATAACTGAACTGATAAAGATGAAGATCTAGTTGAATTGGCACAAATCCCTATGCCAGATACTAGGGGCCCATGGCACAAGTTCTAATTTCCAGTGGCCGTGGCCAAGGACAACCTTCCGATAGAGCATAGCATGCATAACAAGTTAAAAGTGGACGAGGAATGGAGCGATGAAAAAATAAAAGCTTTCTGGAGATACCGCCAGGAAACAGGGCAGTTGAAAGCTCCTTATAATCAATTGAAGAACGACCAGGAATTTGAAAGATACTGGGATGAAGGCCATCCCAGCCTGATCTCCAGTGCTAACAAGAGCGAAGCAGAAGGCTTCGATGAGTAGGAGGAAGAGACGGCGATATCAGTGCAGGAAGGCAATGCCCCCGGGCATACCGCCTGTGTGGGCACTAATGTGTGCTTTAACATATCAAGGGGCTCATTTACACGCACATGGGCCGCTAAACCAATCAGGCTAGTACCCCAGTAGAAGGATTCAATTGCCGAGGTTAGTGAGTGTCCCCCCGCGAAAAGGCAACGCACGGAAAGTGTTATCGGGACAGTTTCACATGAACCGGCCGAAGGGGAAACACCCGCTGCTAGTCAAATGCCAGAGGTTGCGGGCGAGTCTCGAACAATCCCAATGCCACTGCTGACCAGTCAGTAGGTACATTTTGCTCCTCCCTCTCTTACACCTCATTCTTTCACATCTGTCCCTGCTCAATTAGCAACTCCTACCATTCGTCTGAGCCCTCCACCCTCTGTTTCTGGCCCAGCTTATTCCGTGGGGTTTGCCCAATATTCGCAAGCCTAATCATTTATAATTACCCCTCCGAGCATGCTAATGCCTACTGCTACCGCCCAGACTTTCCTCAACTCGCTTTCCGAAAATATTCCTCCCATTGGCCCCCACTCTTTTTTCGAGATGCTTACAGATCCCTTCCCACTACAGCAAACCGAGCCCCAGGCGGCGACTCTTTTTCATCGGCCAACAGGCCTTACGACTGAATCTCCGATTCAGCCGTTGTAAATGTCTAGCCCTGCTGATTACCCCCAGGCTAAGCTATGGAACGTGCCACACTTTTCTCCGCAAACCGTCACCCTCCAGAAGAAACAAATGCGCGTGCCTATGAAAGTTACCTATCCCTACGCCCTGCCTTCCGGTGTTCTTTTCGCAGGTGGGTTGGTTTCATCAACAGCTGAGTTCATTACACAGATAGATTGTGGGAAGGAAGCGCACGCAAATAGAATGAGGTGACGAAGGGAAAAGGATGACAATGCCCCCGCTGAGCCGAGAGTACAGGCTTCGTATGATGAGGCCCGCCAAGAATTAAAGTTTGTAACTATGTACCCAAGGATAAACAAGCCCCAAGGAGAAATGCAACCAAAGGACTATGAAATTTATGCTGTCGGACTGGACATGAAGGTAGCCCGGCCACAAGATAAAGTCGAAATCATGGAGGAGACACAACGAGTGGTCACTTCTGACTTCCTAAAGACTGGTCGCCAGTTAAAGAAGAAGGATGAACAGCTCAAGGCAGCCAAGGACAGGGTGAGCTTTTTAGAGGCAAAGGAGAAATCCTTAAAGGAAAATATTGCCTGAATGATAGAAAGGGCACTAACAGCAGAAAATGAGAGAAACAGGCTTCAGGGCGAAATTGCAAAGACCAAAGTAGCCGACCCAGCCGTATTAGAAGAATTACAGAATCAAAACCAAGCAGGGCAACAGAGCCTACAATCGATAGAGGGGGAGCTTGAACGTTTCCGCCTTGAGTACAGTCAGAAGCTGGCAGAGAAAGGTGAGGAGATGGAATGCCTACAAGAACAGTATCAGCAAAAGGTATAGGAAAAAGAGGCCAAATTCAAAGGTTTGAAGACTAAACTGGAAGAGGAGCTCCGAGAGACAAAGGCCAAGCTAGAAGACGAGCTCCAAGAGATAAAAGCTTCATTAGAAGAGCAATTGGCTAACCACTCTAGAGCTGAACAAACTTGGAACAAAGAAATGCACAGCTATGCAGAGCAGTTGGCATCCAAGAAAAAGAAGAAGGCAGAATTCGCCGAGGCCCTCATTTCAATAGATGCAGAGATTTTTTCGCTTAAGGTCTCTCTGCTACCAGCCCCTGCCCAACCTGATATCATCCCACTGGTCAGACAATTATACATTTCTCACTGGGAGAAAATCAAAGCCTTCTACCTAAATCTGCAGCCTACCCTCTGGTTCATCGACAAGGCATTAAAACTCAGTCAAGAAGCCCATGATACAATGGAACAGTTCCCGCGCTTCATCTTGGAAAAGGTTCCCGAGGCAAGGGACTTGCTAAATAAGCTATACTCGATCTCAGATGAGATCCTTGCCAGGGCGGGTATCGAAGATCAGGACACCGCAGCTCAAACGGCAAATAGATTCATTCATTGCCACTTCGCTTTCCAGCGTACTAAGGCAGCAGTGGCTTTTCTAAACAAAGCGTTGGATGGCATTCGAAGGAGTTTCTCTGAGCTGGGCAGGTTGGGATTGCCGTCTCCATTCCTTGAAGATGGCACTATTGCCACGGCTGCACAGATTACAGAGGTTATTGAACGGAAGGAGAACGATCTGGAGGCATTCAAAGAATTTGGCAGCCCCCCAACAGCAACAGATATCGAGGTAATCATTCATCCACTCTCTCAGCTGCTTTTCCATATCCAAGCAGGCGCTGGCCTGCCAGAGGTGCTGCCTCATAAGGAAGCTATTGATCTCCATGGGGCATAAGAGAATTTGCGTAGCATGGCAAAGCCGTCCGAAAATGAATGGGTGCCTTTGCAGGCTGCACTTTCCAAGCTCTAACTCCATTCACCCTATAGATGAAGGATCTGGTCTGTAGAACCAGAGAGTTTTTGGGTTCTCTATTCCTTATCCGAAACGCCCCTGTTAGTCGCCAAAAGCTGTTGAAATAATATTTCAAGCAGCTCCCTTCGGGTCCCTTTTTTGCACATGTTCGTGCGCTGGCCTGTGCGTCTCCGTGTTTCTTCGGCTTCCCGGCAGGTTTTGATCTTTCCCTTTGTGCATTCCTCGCTTCGCAACTTCGGCAAGCAGCTCCCCGTTCGGCTCCTGAAATGCTGCGCTGGGCACCCACGTGTCTCGCCTGTGGGGTTTCTCATTTTTCTGTTGCTTTGTATTTTCTTCAGGTTGCTAAGCCTTCCATAAAGGTCCGATACTCCTAAGGTTCATCGAGGGGCGCACTTCTTTGTACGTGGCGGTGTATCGCAAACTTTCCTAGCAATGATAGAATATGTTGTGGCAGGCTACGAAAGATTTCTATTGGCCTTCTTTATTTCCTGGCAGGACCTACCTTCGCCCACGTGTCAGTGGTTCGCAGCTTTTAAAACAACAGCAGGGATGAGAGCACCACGGGTTGCAAAACGCGGCCATGCGTCTTTCGCCACCTGGTTCATATGGCCTTTCCCCCATTTTCAAAGTAGCCTCAGTCCCCTGAACGCGTGTCACTTCTCCGCAAGCTCTCGGTCTGTGGAGGAGGAGTTTTCATTTGGACCGCGATTTGTTGACACGTGCCTTACATTGATTATCAAAGCAAGCTATGGGATGGTCGAGCGGGATAGTGTTATTGAGTGCTGCTCGTCATGGTTCTCTAAAGCAGTGGGCGGCACTTATCGCTTCGAAGCCTTGTTGGGACCACTGCCATCATCACAAGGGGCACGTCTGTAACTGATCAACTGGATATTGTGCTCTGACTGGCTGCTCTCATAACGGCATTGGGAATATTCTTATTCGGGCATCATTATGGGAGATTGTGGAATCTTTCTGTTGCAACTCTCCAGGCGGTGGGATTTTGCTCTACGGCTATATATACTCTCTCTGTTGAGGGGAAAGGGGTCCAAGATTTTTAGAAAGAATATCGGTTTTAGCAAGAGACACCAGGCCTCTTTTGCATGTTTATTCGCAAGAAACTTTCAGACTGTGCCTATTGTTCAGCCTTTCTATTTTTCATGTCTTGATTAAACTGTGAACTGTGCTTCTTATTGTTTTAAGCATTTCATTTAAGGAGACTTCTATATATTGAATGCAAACTTGCTGGTCTAAATCATGTCTTAACGACTCTTCTTAGCAGTGAGAATGTATGCGATACTGTTTTATGTCAATTAAATGAATTGTTTATGCTATAACTTTAAGTTTCAGATGTTTTGGAACATGACTATAACATTCAGGCCCTTAAGTCCATGATTTATCGTGCCTACCAGTAAGCTTTGGCGCATCGCCTTAGATTAATATTTGTTTCATTATATCCGCTTCCTTTTCCCTTTCCAAAACCCATTATATAGAAGAAGCCGGCTTCTTTAAAATCCGGAGGTCACTCAGTTTGGCGCAAAGGGGTCCCCCTTGAACTAAGTTTCCCATAAAGGCATTGTTATCTCGTCAATTTTTGGCGTCAACAGTCTCCATCAAAGTACCTAGAAGAGTGGTTGAGATTGTGTCTTGCAAACCTTGAGAGCTTTGTGTTTCTTTCAAAGTCCCAGACCCTCTGCATCAGGTCGACAAAGCCCCCTTAGCTAAAATTTTTGTACTAACATTTTCTGCAGAAGGGTGACTGTGCCCCCTTAGCTAAACTTTTTGTACTAACGTTTTCTGCAGAAGGGCAACTACGCCCCCTTGGCTAAATTTTTTGTACTAATGTCTTCTATAGAAGGGAAACTATGCCCCCTTGACTAAATTTTCTATACTAACATTTTCTGCAGAAGGGCAACTACGTGCCTGATTTAGCGCAGAAGGGCGACTGGGCCCTTGATCTACCGCAGAAGGGCGACTGCGCCCCTAATCTACCGTAGAAGGGTGACTACACCCCTAATCTACCACAGAAGGGCGGCTGCACCCATGATCTACTACAAAAGGGTGACTGTGCCCCTGATCTACTACAGAAGGGTGACTGTGCCCCTGATTTACTGCAGAAGGGCGACTATGCCCTCTTGTCACCACAAAGCAACACATTTTCAAAGGTAAAATTATCATTTTAGCTTCGGTTTTTTGTTGTTTTCAGATACTAATCCCCTAACACTATTTTTGTTTACAAGTATATTGGTGTTTTTGCTAACTCTTCATAGCAATTTCTTGTGCAATTAGCAAGGAATGCGAGATAAGACAACTAACAGTTGCTTGCAGGGCCATCCATTGACTCATATTTGTAAAACTATCCTTGTTGTTCCTGTTAATCTAAAAACATAGTTTAATTAGGGGGAGTAATATTCATTACATGTGGTGTTTATCTTTTTGTGTTACCCGAAGATGGCATTGGTTTGTAAGCAATTAGTGCTTTCTTTCTAGAGGGACCTGCTTGGGGATTTCATCACCCCAAGGGATGATTCCAACCATGCATATCGACGAGGTATATAAAGGGGGGAGAGTGAAAGTTGTACCCCAATCCAGTCATGTTGTAATTGGCAGAGCGTCGAAGCTAGGGTGATACCTAGATAGACGTGAAGAGTTGTTCTGAGCCCTTCAGTATCTCGCTGGGGTTCTCGACTCACGCTTGTGATGGACTGGTGTTCACGATTGTGCCTCACGTACTGAGAGTATATCGAGGACTCCTTAGACACCTTGTGTATCCTAGATTAAGACCACATTGGCCATACCCTTAACACTAAATCATAGGATTGTATTTGCTTGAAAGTGTTTTCTTGTGAGAAACCAATAAACTTTTTGACAAATTGGCCTTATTATTGTCATTTTAAAGTCCTTTCCATAGTCATTTTCATCAAACCAAGTCTCTGATTTACTGCAGAAGGGCGATTGTGCCCCTGATTTACTACAGAGGGGCGAATTTGCCCTCCTAAACACCCGAAATCGCCCCATTTGGATCCGTCTACCCTCTAAACCATCATTTAATTGTCCCCAACCATTATCTCATCATCCCAAGCCTCCATTTTGTCATTCTAAACCTCTGAAAACCTCTGTTTAATCATTCTAAAGCTCCATTTTATCATTCCAAAGCTCCATTTTATAATTCCAAACCTTCATTTAGCCATTCCAACATCTGTTTGACCAAGTAGTCTTTCATCCCTTCCAAATCCTCTGCTCACTCATTTCGAGTAATCTTTCATCCATTCCAAGCATCCATCTCCTCATTCTGGGAGTTGTTTATCCTTTCCAATCAATTGTTTACTCATTTCGAGCTTTCAATCATTCATCCATTCCAAACAATCATTTACCAATTTTGAGTGCTTATTCATCCATTCCAATCATTTTCCCAAATCTGATCATCTATTTCCTCAATCTAATTATCCAACACCCCATTCCAATCGCTTTTCTCTCATTTTAACAGCCTGTTTACCCACTTAAAGAGTCCACCCCACAGTGGGGCGAATCTGCCCCTCTGTGAGGGCACAATCGCCCCAAGAGGGGGCACAATCGCCCCAGGAGGGCACAGTCACCCCAGGAGGGCACAGGCACCCCAAGAGAGGGAACAGTCACCCCAAGAGGGCACAAATGCCCCAAGAGAGGGCACAGTCACCTCAGGAGGGCACAGTCACCCCAGGAGGGCACAGACACCCCAGAAGAGGGCACAGTCACCCCTCTACACAAAATTGGCAAACAAACATATCTAGTTCCCAAATCGGACCAGTGGAACCAATCCCATCATCTCTTTCAATCCAATCCTAACTCCAGCACTTAGGAAAATCATTAGAGTCCATATCTAGCATCAAATCATCCATCCCAATCACCTACACTTCATTTTGAGAATTCTGATTTTTGTGCCGAAACTTCCAAAGGCCATAACTTTTGACTCGGGTGTCCGTTTCAGCTAAAATTTTACGGGTGGTTGCGTTATGAGATGGAATGTGGATTGCTAATGGATTAAAAGTCCCTTGGATCCCACTTTTCCACATTTCTGGGGCCTCAAACTTTCATCTTGACCCTCAAAATTGCAATTTAGTGTTTTTTTTCAATCTCTCAAAAAATCATTTTTGTCAATAACTCAAAATGCATGTCTCAAATTTGGGATGTTAGTTGGAAATTCATCCTATCTTGGTTTTTGGTATTTTTGGGGAAAAAATTGGACTCTCAAAAGTACGTCCGTGAGGTTTCCTAAAATGGCAAAATTTGATAATTTTTGAAAATTGCCAAATCTGGAAAAATCTGATTGTCAGCACCTTATGTTCTTTAAACCCCAAAATTTGGTGTAGAATCACTCCCATCACATCCTCCAATAATTCTAAGCTTCAACCCAATCCTAATCTGAGCTTTATCTAATCCCAATATGAGCTTAACCAAAATCCCAATCTGAGCTTTAGTCATTTCAACCTTTCATTCACCCATTCTGAATAGTTGTTCTCCCTTTTCAATCATTCGTTTACTCATTCTGTGTAAACACTCATATATTTCTAACCTTCTTCTATCATCTCAAACTCTGGTTTGGAAATTCTGATCATCCGTTTACTCGTTCTGAGTAAACCTTCATCCATCTCAAACCCCCTTTCATCATTTTGAATTCTCATTCTTCACCATTCTGAACTCTTGTTTTCTCATTTCAATCATTCATTTACTCATTCTGAGTAAACATTCATCCATTTCACACCTCCTTTCATCATTCTGAACTCTCGTTCTATCATTTTGATCATCTGTTTACTCGTTCTGAGTAAACACTCATCCATTTCACACCTCATTTCATCATTTCGAACTCTCGTTCAGTTGTATAGATCATTCGTTTACTTGTTCCTAGTAAAAGTTCATCCATTTCACACCTCCTATCATTTCAAACTTTCATTTAGTCATTCCAATCATTCGTTTCCCTTTTTTGAGTAAACATTCAATCATTTCGAACTCTCGTTCTACAATCCTGGTCAATCATCTACTCGTTCTAAGTAATCTATCATTCATTCTGAGCTTTCATCTTCTTGTTCCGAGAGTCATTCATCTATTCTTAGCAATCATTTACTCATTCTGAGTAATCATTCATCCATCTCGATCAATCATTTTCTCATTTTGAGTATTTGTTCATCCATTTCTCCAATCAAGTCATCGTTTTCCCCATCCAAATCCTCTGAACTTTGTTTCAGGTTATTATCCAAATTGACCTAAGTGTCTGATCTGATCATCATCATCAACATCCGCTTAAGATTTTCATCTGTCCTAAGATAATCATTATCGTCGGCCCAATCAATCCATTTTCAATCTCAAAGTGGATTTGGTGTCATAATCATCCATTTATCCTTTTATCCGATCAATCAATATCCTAAGTCATCTAAGGTAATTTCTGAATGAGGTTTGTAGTCTCTTTCTTATCCAATCTAATCGCATCTCTATCCAATCACCTTCAACCCAATCAATCTACTTTCATCTCGAAGTAGGTCCGATGTCATAATCATCCTTTGATAATCAAATCCGATCATCAAAATCAATCCTATCGCATCATCCAATCATCCTAATCTGAGTTTTAGTCCAATCCTGATCCGAGCTTGACCAAAATCCCAATTTGAGCTTTATTATGTTCCCATTCCATCCAAAATATTGTATCCATCCTCTTTATCCTTTCATCATCATGAATTCTTATCCTCCATCAATAGTGGTCAAGGGAAACCCTAATTACATTGACAATGATAATGAAAGTCTAGTTGATCAAGAAGAATGTGACATAGATCCCCTTGACACTATCATTGCTAGTAAGCTTTCTCCACCCACTTCCCAAAATCCAATCACCTTTGACAAGGGATATCCATCATATCCTTCATCTACATCATCCTCTTATTCAACACCCACATCCTCTTATCCTAGTCTACCATCACAATACCCCTATCCTAATCCCCCATCCACATCCTCCTATCTCAATCCTTCATCCGTATACACCCACTACCCTAATCTTCCATACCAATCTACTCACCCTAATCCTACATTCACACCTTCCTATCCCAATCCAACATCCACACCAACCTATCCTAATCTAATATGCACATTTGCTTATCCTAATCCAACATCCACATTTCCCTATCTCAATCTGCCATCTCAGTCTTCCCATCCTAATCCACCATCCCAATACCCTTACTACAACCCACCACCTGCATTTTCGTGTCCTAATTCACCATTCCAATATCCTTATCTTAACCATTCATCTAATCTTAAGTCCCCATCTACTCACAATCCTGCATCGAATCCCATTCCTTCATCTAATCTTCATCCCCCATATATTCCTAGTCTTGCATCCAATCCCATTCCTGCATCTAATCCTAGTCCACCAATCCCTAGTCCTAATTCCCCACCAATCCATAATCCTTCATCCCCTCCTACCATGCCATCTCAGCCTAGAGTATTCATTTTTTTCACTCCAGAAGTTCTCCAAGGACTTATAACAAAGAAGACATCTCCCACTCCACACCTTGAAATTGTGGAATCATACCATCCTAACCCATTGTCCATAGTCATTAGTGACGATACCCTTCTCCACCGAACACTTATCATTGATGGTACCACCCCTAGCACCACTCAAACCATCAAAACCATCACATCCTCTGAATCCACTGAGCCTCCATCTCCTACCATCACATCCTCTGAATCCACTGAGCCCCCATCTCCTACCATCACATCCTCTGAATCCACTGATCCCCCATCTCCTACCATCACATCCTCTAAATCCACCAAGCCCCCATCTCCTACCATCACATCCTCTAAATCCACCGAGCCCCCATCTCCTACCATCACATCCTCTAAATCCACTAAGCCCCCATCTCCTACCATCACATCCTCTAAATCCACTAAGCCCCCATCTCCTACCATCACATCCTCTAAATCCATTGAGCTGCCATCTCCTACCATCACATCCTCTGAATCCACTAAGTCCCCATCCCTTACCATCACATCTATTGAATCCATTGAACACCCACCTCCTTCTCCAAGAGTCGTCCAACCCATCGAAGACACCCTAATCCAATCAACTTCTTCCACTCCTAGTGTCACTAAAATCCATTCCCATGAATGTTTTGAATCCTCCATCCCTCCATCTTCCCCACTTGAAGAGTCCCACCAAGACTCCATTATCATGCCTCCTGCACATGATGAGTCATTCCAAGAGCCTAATCCAAAGCATGCCAACATATCCCCTTCTCTAGATCAAGATCCTACCATCCCATCCAGGCCACCTCACGATCATAGTCCCCCATCCCTTCCATCCCATGATCCCCTTGTCATTCAAGCTTCCACCGCTCCATCTCCATTGCATGATCCCACTACCACAAATCCAGATCTTGTCATATCCCCTGACCCCTCTCCCAATACCACCCATCCAAATGTTGCTATCCCATCATCTCCCTCTCATGATCCCCCATCATCACCTAAAACTGCTATCCCCACACCGCTTGCATATCCCCTTGGTACTATCACATTCTTCCATGGTGGCCTCCTTGCAAAAGAAAAACATAGTGTATTTACCACCCATCATCTTCCACCTAATAATGGACTCGCATCATGTTTTCAAAATCACACAAATCCTATCATGGATCGCATGCTCTAGAAAATGAACTATCAAGGACAAGGTCTAGGCCTTCATGAGCAAGGTATCTTATAGCCCATCCAAATCAAAGAACAACTCTGCATGCAAGGTTTTGGACCTATTTCCCAAGACTCACAATCCAAAGATGTTGGTACAACCTTTAGACATCCTCGACGAGCCTTTTTCAAAAGAAATTTTGGCTCTTTCCATCACTCCACTAGATCATATTCTGCCATCCCTCCTTCTTTGTCGTGTCTCCTCAAAACAACTGTCCATATTCCTCCTTCATGTGCTCCATCCATTTTGGGTCCTTACATCCCTCCATCCACCATCTCCCATCCTTCATCTACCCCATCCATCTTGGGTTCTTATGTCCCTCCACCCACTCTGTCTACTTTGGGTCCATATATCCCAAGATCACCTCCTTCATCTCATCATTTCATCCATGCAACACCTATCCACGTCACCCATCATAAACATCTCACTCGCATATCCCATAATCAGGATCAACAAAAGCACATACCTAATCATCCTCCATTTACACATAATCCCCATCCTCCTACCTCCATCACTCCACATCATCCATCTCCTCACACCCATCCCATTACTACTAAAAGCACTTTGGTTGTTAAAGAAAAAATGCATAAATCCAAACATCCACATGAATCTAAGGCTCCCCATGTCCCCTCCAAAAGACATGGTGAAGAGAAGAAAAATCTAAATCTAAATCAAATTCGTAGGCCACAATGGCCCACCAAAGCAAAGATCATAACCATGTGGATCCCAAAGAAAAAATATGTAATGCAATCAAATGAAAAATCTATAAGAACATCCAAAGTTGCTAATCCAACAGCTAGTCATACACCCCTTTCATCTCCTAAGTATATTTTGGGTCCTTATGTTCCAAAGTTCACCACCTCATCTCTTCCATTAACCACACATTCTCCATCCATTAATCCTCTTATCTTTTCACATCCACCACCACATGTGCCAATGTTGGTCCTGAACACATCTCCCCATCACATATCCACCCCATCATTTCATCCATACCCTTTGTAGCATCCCATCCATTATCCCATGTATCTCCCCTCTCAAATCCCTCTAATTCATCCTCTTGCATAATCCATTTATCCTAATAAGGTTGTACTAACATCCAACAGTCACTTCAAGCATGGGCTCTTAATACCTCATATGGAACTTGATGCTTGAGTCCTTCATCCATATCCTTATCGCATGTCTTCTAAATCCCCTTATCAACATCCCTATCCTTATCCATTTTCATCCCCTTTGTTATCTACAAATCTAAAAAAGTTCAAAAAAAAAGCAAACAAACAAACAAAAATCATCAAAAAAAATAAATAAATAGTAAAGAGAATTAATCCGTCCAATGGTGAAAACTTGGCAAACAAGCACCTTGGATAAGTACCATGATGAAAACCTAGCAAACAGGTGTCGTGCATAAAACCTCATCTGTCCTTTTCTACACTTGGGGGTAGCTTCCTGATATGCATTCCCTCCATCCGCTATGCTTCCTACTATGCACCTGTCTTCCTACAATATGTCCTTGTCATTCATCCCCTCCATCCCACCTATCTTTCGAATCCTACCATCATATCCCATTTATCTCCCATCCCTCCATCCTTCTTGTGATCTTGATGAAAACAAGGGCACCTATCTATGCATGCTTTGGACACCTCTTGGTATGCATTCCCTTCATCTGTGCTCTGTCGTATTCCTTGGTCACCCATCCTATCCCTCTTGCGTCATCATACATGACATATCTAGAGTGGGGGCATCTGCTTCCTTTGTGACATAGTCCTTGGATACATCATCTATCATAACATCCCTTCACCTCCCTATCCATCTGTCACAACATCCCTTCCATCTCCCCATCCTTATCTCCCTATCCATCTATCACAACATCCCTTCCATCTCCCCATCCTTATCTTTGTATCCATCTATCCTAGCATCCCTTTCATCTCCCAATCCCTATATTCCTATCCATCCAAACAATCCCTCCCATTCCCCATCCCTATATCTCTATCCATTCTTTCATCTTCATCCTCATCCCATCTCACAATCCCTTGTCATTCATATATGGCTATAGGTCTCCCTCCATGCAACCCAATGCCATTTATCTCATCGCCATCACTTTTTCTTCTTTTACACATCTTTTCCATCTCCTATCTTTTCTCATCACTCATCTATCTATCATATCATACTCCCAAGTTATTTTAATGATTTGGATAACTGTCCCATCCTGAGCTTTATGTGATCATCATCATCCTATCCCATCCAACAGGTCTATCATATCTCATCATATCGGTCCCATATTTTTATCCACTTATCCTATCATCCTCCATCGTTTTTCATTGGTCTTTGGTTGAACTATGTTGCCCCTACGCTTTCACGTAGGTAAGGTCAATCACTTGATCCACCCTCGGGGCTCCTCTATCATCTAGTGTCAGTCTTTCTGCTCTGTCCATCTACTCTTTTATCATCTAGCATCAGTCTTTCTACTATGTCCATCCGCTCCTCTTTCATCTATCGTCAGTCGTTCTGCTTTGTCCATCCGCTCCTCTATCGTCTAGCGTCAATCTTTCTACTCTGTCCATCCGCTCTTCTATCATCTAGCATCAGTCTTTTTGCTCTGTCCATCCGCTCCTCTATCATCTATCGTCAGTCGTTATGCTTTGTCTGTCCACTCCTCTATTGTCTAGCGTTAGTCTTTCTGCTCTATCCATCCGCTCCTTTATCGTTTATCACCAGTCTTTGATTTTGTCTCTCCAATCCTTGTCATTCACCATCAATCTTAACCATTCTCTTTATGCTTTTATCCATGGTCAATCGTCTACCTTTTATCGAACTATGAGGGCTCTACGCTTTCACATAGGAAAGGATAATCTTTGATCAGCCTCTGAGCCCCTAGGTCGCTAGGATGTGTTAGTCTCCTATCTTGTGTCATGTCTCTTGTGTCGTGTTGTCAAGATATGCCCTTATCTAGCTGCTCCTTAATAAATAGGATCCACTTGTATCATCAGATCTAATCAGTTCGAAATATCCTATGTCATATTGATCTTTTATTTTAGTATCCATCATCGGTCTCAACAGGATGCATCCTTCCTAACAGACCTCATCAATCCCATCCATCCCCTTGATCCTATGGCAAACAACGTTTGAAATTGATTGCGATCTTTTAATGCTTTTGGATTTTGTTTATCATTTAAGCTCCCTATCATCACTTGTCATGGTCACCTTGATTCATTATATCATGGTGTGCTTTGACTAGTCAACATAGGGGCATATCTTGATTTATTTTTTCTTTGTTGTTGTCTTCTTGGTTATCCCACGTAGTACCCACCAAGATCCCTGAGGTCTTGTGTTACGTTGGGGCATCCTTGTGTGCTTGTGGTTATCCCAATACCTGGCTCGACCAAGTTCATCGAAACTTTGGGGTGTTGGGATAGCCTTCTTGTTTGTTGTGTGTGTTTCATACATTAGACACCAATCTACCTTGGTCCATCATACCTTGGTGTATCGTGTCTTATTCTATATCAAAAATCAATGCTCTGAAGATGGAAAATTGCATTAGGATTGCATTTCATTTTCCATTCTATCATCTTGCATGCATCCCCTATCCTCCCATCTCTCAAAATCCCCCCATCCATTCATCCTTCGTCCTCATCTCACACCTCTATCCAATCCCCATTCATTCCATTTAGCCTTAATCTTTTAATCTCATCCTTGGTCCTATCCTCAACCTTGTTACAAGCCTTTATCCAATCATCCTCATCATCATCATTATCCAGATGTATTCTTCCATATCCCTTTAGTGTTGTTTTGGGATGTATCCTTCCCTCGTCAACAACACCTTCATCATCATCATCGGGAGGTAATCTTCCCTATCCTTTAGTGGTGTTTTGGGATGTATCCTTCCCTCATCAATACCACTCATTGGGATGCATGCTTCCCTATCCTCATGTTGTTTCAGGATCTCTCATTCCCTCATTGGAAACACTCCATCCATCATCACCCCCTTTTGGCTTGTACCTTGACTGGGGCAACATCATCTTTGTCCTTGCATCCATTTGTTCTCTCCAATCTCCTATCACCTTTTAATCATTTCATATCCATCCCTTTGCATCCTCTTCCTCATCTCCCATTTCATCATCTCATTCATTTCATTTCAAGAGCACACCCGTGTTCTCTTGAACCCACATGTCCTCTCGAGGGGGCATCCTCAAACCCTACTCTTCATCTTCACCCCCATCATTTTCTTTCTTCCTAGTCATCCCTTTGATGACTGGGGCATCTTTCCCAATCTAACCATCTTCTTTTGGGTTCTATATTTTAATATTCTTTGAAATGATGCTACTTTGTAACACCATCTCAAAGAGGAGAAAAATGTAGACACCTAAATTTGGAGACTTAATTTATCCAAATTTATCACTTTTCATCTAAACATCCTCTTATCCGAGTTAATTAAGTAATATTACTATTATTTAATTAATATCCTTAATTCTGCCAAACCCCTAAGGTATTTAATTAATAATTAAATACCTTACCTTCTTTAATCCCCTTTTCATCAAATGAATTAAATAAATATTACATTTATTTAATTCCTCACATGTGATTTTCATCTAATCCTAATTCATCTCCTAATCTCTTCATTAAGGATGTGCACATGCCTAATCCTTGATTAGGATGTGTCACATCCTCCAACTTTTTCAAGTTGGCTTCTAATCCTCATTAACCCCTAATTATCTTCTAATAACTAATTAGTTAAAACTAATTAGTACCTTGGTCAACTCTCCCCATCCGCCAAGGAATTTTTAATTCCTTTTTATTTATCCAGGGCTCCTCTCTTCCCCATGTGAATTTTTAATTCACTTTTATTCCTCCAAGAATCCCCTTTTCCCATGCATCTTCTAGAATCTTTGACTTGTCACATCAAGTCACATGTGACAAAATCCCACCTTTTTGGAGACCCTCTCTTATCCACTAGATTCTCCCAAGCATGTGAATTTTAAATTCATATTTATTCCTCCAAGGAATCTTCTCATCCCCCAAGGTACTTGGAAGGTACTTGTCCTTCCTCCGCAACATGTACCTCTCTTCCACATCACCTATACATCATCTCACCATTAGCCATCTCACAATTCACATTTCAAGATGTGAGGGCTTGTGAGTCCTCAACTCACCTTAGCCCTTCATCTTGGCCTTGTTGGATAAATCTCAACCGTTGAATTCTCTAGAGAATTCAAAGTCTCCTATAAATACCCCATCCTCTAAGGCATTAGGGAAGACTTAGCCATTTTGCAACTAAATGCTGCCATTTTGTGCACTCATCTTGCCATCAACTTCATCCATTTACATTTGCATTCAAACACATAATTAAGCCTTGCATTTAGCCACATCAAGAATCATCAAGGAGCATACAAGCACATCAAATCAAGGGCCAACCAAGGAGTTTCAGCTACAAAAGGGAGGTATTTTTCATCATTTAACACTTTTCTCTTTGCACTTACAAATTTCTTAGACTAATCTTGAGGTGTTTCCTTATGTTTTTTCATTGCATTATAATTGCTTAGAACAAGTTAAACATTTTGGTATCACAATATCAACGATCAACTTGGGCCTGACAACTAGAGAATAGGAAATTGATGAGTTTTAGGGATCCATAGCAATGATTGTACAATAAATGAGAAAGAATTGGTCCTTTAAAGAGGAACTAAAGGCACAGGTGGTGGATCTCACTTCCTATATTCAACAATGGAAGTCTTTGGAAGAAGAAGTTCTAACAACATCATTCATGCCCCCACTTCTCTCCCAAGAAGAACTTACCAGGATGGAAAAGATGAATAATTGGACCAAGGCAACTGTGGATTGGTTCCAATGAGTAATATAAAATGGAAACATGGGCATTCACCACACTACTCACATGACCAATAAATTCTAATATTTGAAAAAGCAACTAGAAGCTACGGAAAATACATGTCACAGGTTCACCGAGCTATACAGGATCATGTATCCTAAGCTTGAGGCCATTCTCAAGATGCCTGAGAAAACATGGGAGAAGGAACTGGCACTCAATAAAGATGATCACTGGCTGATGGAGACATGGAAAATGGGCTTGGATCATAGGAGGGATATTTTGGAAAGAGTGTTGTATGAGGTTGAACTCAACCTCGAATGGGTCATAGAGCACAAAATAGATAGTGAGCACTACCTCAAGCTAATGACTAATTATGACATGCTAGACCTGGAGCTAGATCTAGAGAAAATTAAGCCATTCTTCCATAAAAAGATGGAGCAAGGGGCAGTAGATGTGCTAACATATGATTTTGTGGACTTTGTTGCAAGAGCATTTACTCAGTCTGAGCAGGTAATCAAGGCCACGATGAGATGCACTAAGCACTAGGAGGAGATCATAGAATGATACAAGAGGCTGACCTTCCAAGTTCTTTAATCAAACATCATGGAATGGAAAAAGCTCCATGCATTGATCAAAAAATTTGTGGAGTATGCCACCTTCTAGAAAAATGAAGGAAAGCTAGTAATTGATGATTAGTTTCTGACAGTATAGCTCAAAAGGAAGGAAATCACTAGAATGGATAGTGAGGACTACCTCAAGTTGATGACTGATTATGACATGCTAGCCTTGGAGCTAGATCTAGAGAAAATTAAGCCATTCTTCCATAAGAAGATGGAGCAAGGGGCAGTAGATGCGATAACATCTGATTTCATGGACTTTTCTACAAGAGAATTTACTCAGTCTGAGCAGGTAATCAAGGCCACATTAAGATGCACTAAGCACTAGGAGTAGATCACAAAAAGACTCAAGAGGTTGACCTTCCAATTTCTTCAATCAAACATCATGGAATGGAACAAGCTGCAAGCATTGATCAAAAAAATTGTGGAGTATGCCACCCTCCAGAAAAATGACAAAATCCAGTAATTGATGATGAGTTTCTGATAGTATAGCTGAAAAGGAAGGTAGTCATTAGAAGAAAAAACTACTACAATGTTAGAGCCACAAGAGGAAAAAATAGGAATGAGATAAAATTGTATTTTATAATGATATATTTTTGTGTAGTTGAAACCCTAATGTAAAATGAATCTTGGCCACACAATGAAACTTAATCTTGGCCATTCATTTCACTTTTGGAAAACTATAAATAGGGGTCTCCTTACATTTTCAAAGAGAGAGTTGAGTTGTTGTGTAAAGACATGCTGCAGAAATTTTAACAGAATTTTATTTCTTTGGTGGATTCTTGTTTTTCTCACATGTTGCATGATTCATCTTCTCAAAATTGATAGATTTAGATATATTTAGTTTGTTGTTCTATGTATTTCAAATTACTTTTAGTAGTTTAGTTCATGTTGTTCATTGATGGTGAAGAATGTTATGGTGTTGATGCATTTCATGTTCATGCTTTTTGTTGTTTGTTGATGATGAACAACATTGCCAAGCTAGTTTGAACATTAATTTATTGTCGCACTTAAAATTCATATTTTATCCATGCTTTATGGTAAATGAATAGTTGAAAAATCTGCAAACCTTAGAATATAACACTAGTTTCATGAGACTTTATGTTGTTTGGTTAAGTGGAACTCAGTTTTAGGAAGGTTATCCACTATAGTGTCCTCCATTGTCACTATTCATCATTAGTTGCAGGTCTAGGAGCTCTTCCATCCCTTTCCCCTTCTGACCTTTCTTTGAAATAGTAGTTAAAGAAAAGTTCCAGCATCATTGTTTAAAGCCAAATTTGATGTTGAACATGGAATTTTAGACTGTTGTTTTGAACTTGCAACAATTGCACCTCACTTTTAAAATCTCGTAAACTCCATTTGAGGACCCAATCCCCTTCCAACTTAGCAAATTTTCTATGCCCCTTGTTATTACCAATAAATCACATCAATCCATTGAGTTGTTTTTGCAAGTCATGACCTGACACCCGAGAGACCTTGGGATAATTTTATGCAACTTGCTTGTAGGAAGTTGTCTTTCAAGAGAGGTAGTGCACTTGTGTGCTACTTGTGTTGAGAAGTGAAAAAACACCCATCAATAGAAGAGAATCACTATTAATTGAAATGAGAGCTAAAGTAGTTGGATTTGATCATATGAAAGAGTTGTATAAGGATGATTTTGACTTGGATGCATGCACAACATGTATAGAACCTAATAGTTTAGATAGGACAACATGGATGAATTATTTTATATAAGATGAATTTTTTTTCAAAGGACAACAACTTTACATACCTCAAAGATTAATGAGGCAAAATTTATTAAGAAAAAAAATATTATGGTGGTTTAGATGGACATTTTGGAGTTGAAAAAAATTGACATAGCTTAGTGAAAGATATTTTTGGTCAAAATATAAGGGGAAACAATCAGAAAATTTGTTCAAGGATGTCAAGTTTGTTAATATGCCAAAATATGAGGTAAAAATATAGGTCTATATCAACCATTATCCATACTGAAGAAACAGTGGGAAAATGTGACAATGGATTTTTTTCTTGGACCACCAAGAACACATCGAGGTAAGGGTTCTATTTTTTGTGGTTGTTCATGGATTTTCTAAAATCACTCGCTTTATAGCATGCAAAAAGACAAATGATGCTACACACGTAGCAAATTTATTCTTTGCAAGGGTTGTTAGATTATATGGGTTTCCACAAAGTATCTAAGTTTCAAACCCCAATACTAAGTTTGTGGGAAAATTTTGGAGGACACTTTGGAAGAAATAAGGGACACGTTGAAAAAAGAGGACACACAATCAAATCCAGAAGCATTTAGACATAAAGAAATAAGGGACTGGTATTTAAATTTTAGTTCTTCATATCATCCTCAAATGGATGGAAAAACTAAATTTTTTAATTGGATCCTAGAAAAGTTGCTAATATGTTTAGTTGGTGACAAGCCTGAGTAGTGGGATTTTGGATTTCCTTGAAAGCTAAGTTTGCATACAATGCATTCGTTAACAAAAGTATAGGTAAGACTCCATTCTAAATTGTATATGGATACAACTCTAGTGGTATTTCAAAATTAAGGGAACTTGTGAGCATTGAAGGATACAAGAGAAGTGTTGTACTAGAGGAATTTGCTAAACATATGCAAGATTTACACCAGCAAGTAAGAGAAAAACTCAATTGGACTAGCTAATAGTATAAAGAGAAATATGATTTAAAAAGGAGAGAAAAGAATTTTCAAGTGGAAGATATGGTATTGGAACATCTATGAAAGGAAATTTTTTCCATCCATATCTACAACAAGCTCAAGTGGAAGAAGATTGGATTGTGCAAGATCATAAAGAAGTTTAAACCAAATGCCTATGAATTGGAGCTAACTAAAGGTTTTAAAATCACTCACTTTTAATGTTTTAGATTTGCATACTTATTATGAGGGGGAGACATCATCATAACAAGAAAAGGAGAAAATATTGATTGAAAATTGGAAAAAGCAACTACCAAAGCGAGAACAAGAGGAAATTGAATGCATTTTTTTTATTGTAGGGTGATTAAAAAGACAAGGGGCAAGGATTATAGTGAGTATTTAGTGAAATACAAGGTATACTAGTAGAGGATGCAATGTGGATAAGACCAACATAGTTAGATTCATTTTAGTCAACACAAGATGACAAAGTTGTTGACTTGCAACAACAGAACAATTATCCTTCACTTGCCATCATTTTGAGTTGTTAATTTTAAAATTTTTATTTGAGTATTTATTTTGGGGGTAGCAAATAGCTACCAATAATCTTATTTAATGAGCAACAACAATGAAGAATTATTGAGAGAAAATATGGGTGAGAGTTTTTAACTCAAAATGGATAGTTGAGAATTAATAATAGAGTTTGAGCACTACACTTAATTTTAGGAAATATTTTGGAGAAGGCTCCAAAAAAATTTGGGAGGATTGGGAAATTTTAAAAAAAAGAATAGGAGAGGGCGTAAGGAGAGAAAAAAGAAGGAAAGAGAGAACAAAATAAAATAAGAGAAGGGGTCAGAACAATAGTAATAGAAAGAGAGAGAGAGAGAGAGAGAGAGAGAGAGAGAACAATAAAGAATAGAAAGAATGCAGGTATAAAAACTAGTAATTTATTTCAGTGATTGTCAATATGTAGAGTGTTTATAGTTGTTTTTGTTTTCTATGTTAGTAAAAACAAAAATTTACTTATTTCAAAGTTGTTGAATTCTAAATCTATGTGTGATTGTGAGTAATATTTGTGGTGAATTTTTTGTTCTAAAAGTATTGATTTTTATGTGCAATCTTAGAATATTTTACTATTCTAGAATTGTGAACTGTCACCTACAAGCATAGCTTCTACTACATGCAACAAAAATATATTTTGGACAACATAGTTATTTGTCTTGAAGTTTATTTTGTGTGCATTAAATCTTTAATTTAACCTGTAACCTATGTTTAGAACTTTGCAGAGATTGTGTGAGTTTCTTACAACACAAGCTCTCCTTTTACACCTACTATCTCTTGTTTAAGTGGGTTTTTGGGTGTTTGCAAGAAGGTGGGTATCATCAATGTGGTATCAGAGCATAATTACAACTCTAGGAAATAAGATAACAAATTTTGATTTGGGGTTAGAAGAATCTCTCTGAGTTGAAGCTATGGGTGTGTCCCTACAACAAGGGATATTACAACCAGGAAGACTATACTAAAAGGGAAAAAGAAAGAAAGGAGATTTACACCTATTAGCTCTTGTTTGAGTGGATTTTTGGGTGCCTGCAAGGAGGTGGGTTCCATCACAACCAAATATTTTTTTCTCCCTAAGGAGACTATACAATATCAGCCCAAGATTTATCTACATTAATATAAATATGAAAATATTAACATATATACATATAGTCAAAAAAGAAATTTTACATCATAATCTATTAACACTAGATAATTTACATAGTCAAAATATAGAATCAAAAAATATATTTAACTATGAGAAACTTTAAGAAATATTCGATTAGTTAGACTATATTGCACTTCAAGGACACCAACACACTTGATTATAATAAAATATTAGGACACCTATGCACTTTCTAGAAACTAAAATATCTTTGGCATATTAGTGCACTTTTTAGACATTATCACTTGTTTTTGTAGTCCTCTATTCACATTCCTCTCTTGGCTATGTGTTTACCCAAATTCATAGCCCATATCAAAACTATAGTCCTTTCTAAGGGATTTCTAATATTGAACTTATAATTCTGACAAAGAATTAATATAGAGATAAAAAAAAAAGGATTCTTAAGAATTTTTAAATGAAATTTCTTATATATTCTTAATCTTAAGCTTCACACAATATTTCTACACTATTTCAAGATCACACTCAACCATAGAGTCAAATAAAAAATCTCACACTCAACCATAGAGTCAAATAAAAATTCTAGTTTTGACTCATCTAATAGGCTTATATAATTCATTAACTAACACACATGTTTTCAATCAAAAGTCACTCATAAAAACTAGTTCATATTCAATTATTCCTTAACATAATCATATATTAGTATAATCGTAAATAACTTACATTTATTGAAAAGTATCATTCATAAAATCTAATTATTATTTCATTTACAAGCCACAACTAGGTTGATCCTAATTCATTATTTTAAATTCCAATTTCACATAATTTTAAACCCTAAAATATCCATCATTAAAATAATCAATTGAATTTGACATTTTTTCAAAATCTCTCATAAATAAGTATTGAAGAGAAACTAACCCTCAAACCATAAATCCCTAATTTACTTTATTTTCGTTTCCTACAAGAACACTAGTTTCTAAGATTTACAACAATTAGATTGCGATCAATTTTAAGTTATTGATTCCTATAAAGTATTCATCAATCTATAAATGCCTTGATTTCTTCTAGATAAAAATATAATGAATGTTCAAAATATCAAAGATGTATTTCATAAACATTGATCTATATTCTTTATTAAATAAAAATTAAATAGTTTGTGACAACCATTTAATTATTAAAGGATCCTACCTTAAATCCTTCTCAAAATTGATACAATTGATAAATATTCCATGAACAATTCCAACATAATTCTTGAATTAAATCTCAAAAAATTAATCACCAAACAACTCAAATCTTCTACCTATAATTTATTTTATAAATTATGTGTTTCTTCCATGCCATAATCTATTATGAATCCCCTTCTAAAAGAAATGCCTTTTTTTTCTCCAAACCTCATTTTAGTCTTTTTAAAAAGAAAAAAGAAAAATATTTTATTCATGTTCACGAACATCTTCTTTGAAAGAACATGATATTAAAATATTGGTTTTATAATTTTAAATAATAAAATTTACTTAAAATATAGTGTTTGGAAATTATATTTTCTAATTCACAAATAGGATAAATATGATGTTTCCCAAATTCTTAAATAATATAACATTCACTTTGAATAATTGCATAAATTAAAGCAATTAAAACATGTTTCTCATCTATTTCTTTTCTTAAATAATAAAAATTATTTATCAAAATAAATAAATTAATATTTTGTACTCGCAAATAACCAACATTACCAATTTATTAATTTTAACTAAATTAAGTTATACTATTTTAATTAATTAATTATTTCCTACCCACATCATTAGATCATACCAAGACACTTCAATACTGAGAACCTAATTTTTCTTCTCTTATGCCTATACCTTGTCACACCAAAATAATAATACCATAAAATCCTTGGTACTACAATTGTTAGACACCAATAATAATATTAATCATTATCACAAAAATAAGTAAACATTTTAATAAACCAAACACATTGTGAACTTATACATTAAATTGACAATCATAGGGCCATATTATAAAGGAATAATCCACATCCAAATTATTATGTGGCATAATAATATAAAATCTCAAATAAATATTGCAAGAAATGAAAACTGAGGGATTCCATGTATTTAGATTTATCTTATGAATTATAAAGTTTATCTAGCAATATGTGTTCTTGTGTTTCATTATTTTCCAAATTTATTATCATCTTCTCTATTGTTGGAATTGATAGTATTTAAGAATGCCTTTAAGTGGTTGCTATATAACTAGGGAATATGTTCTCCTAATTAAACCCTTAAAAATACTAGCTTTACATTTACCAAAATGATTCAAGGCAACAAGGTTCAAAATGAAAGTGATTTAGGATGAGGTGATGTAGAATGATGTAGAATTATATTACTTTTAGACGCTTCAATTGAAGTGTTCCTAAAATACTCCTTCTATAAATGTGAATTATATTTGAATGATTAAACACGATGACAAATCATACAAAAATATGCTTGGTCAATCATAATGGCTACCAAAATGGGAAAGGTTGATCAAATTTAAATTTAAATTTTAAAATGTTAGAGGTCAAATATATGTGAATGTAGAATTGATATCACACATGTAGTATCAAGTTGTAAAATTTTGAGAAAATCTACTTCAAAAATCATTATTATGATTTCAATACATATAATATATTGTAGTTCTAAATTACAATTTAAAATCCATGATAAACTAGTAGACATTTAATAACCATTTAAATTAGTTAAGTATATTATTTTTTTCATTTTTAAATTCCATAATAATCTTACATTGGGGATGAAATAAATGTAAATATATTATAAATATATAAAAATGGATTGGATAGGTTAAATGAATGAAAATATTTATCAATGGGGAAAAGTGAAAGATCACAATGAGCCCAATTGTGTATAAGGTTACACTTTTTCTCAATGTATAATTATTTCAAGTCATTATTTCAAAATGAGCCCAAATTTAAATGAGAATTCTCATGTAAATATAACTAGCGATTGCACTTTAGGTGTGCAATTGGGTACACCGAATATGTGGTGAAATAGATAACAATGGACATAATAAGAGTAGGGTAAAATAAATTATTTTGATAAAAATGATTGTTTACCTTAACTGATTTCGTGTACACATATTGGTTGTAACATAAGAATTAGTTTGTAACTTATTAAAACAAAACATTTGAAAAATGAAATGGAAGTGCTTTTACAGGAAGGATCAATTTTAGTCATCATTACATTGGAATTTGAACCATACACATGTTGTCCATTGGTAAGTTTATGTATTTTATAGTATAAAATGCATAATGATGAAAGATGTAACATTTATAGTTTTCAAACACTTTGTAAATAATACACATTTTACCTATTGTGTAATAAACACAGTAGTTGTATTTATATGGTTGATTTATTTACATAATGGAAATGAAAAAACAAATTTTGGATAGGTTGGTGGCTGAGTAACTTTAACTTCAAAATTCTTTTGTTTGTTAGGTTGTGGAGGTGGAAGCTTTGGAATGGTAACACTCAACACTCCATCTTGGCAGCTAGCTGAAGTGGCCTCTATATTGCAGTTGTCAGGCAAGGTAAATTTACGTATAAATTTGTTGACCATGAGCTCCATACGAATGAATTTTGCATTGTCCTCCTTTTCCCTTGTTCGTTCTCCGCTTATTGTCATTACTTTGTCATCCTCTAGTTGAACCTTCTTGTTCTCAAACACAAAGCATTAGATTTGTTACTGTAATAGTTGGCAAGTGATTTGAATTTGTTTTATTCCTGAATTGTAGAGAAAATGCGGGTTTGAGAGCTTTAGAAGGGAAATCCCTTGATGTCGTTGTTTTTAAGGCCTGACATGTCTATTATGAAGACATAAGAGTTGGGAAACTCTTTGATATCAATAGGTGTGGAAGTCATGGCCTTGCTTTCCATATTTATTTGTTTGTTCAGTGGGGACTCCTTGAAGCTGGTGACCAGTGCTGAACAAGGGCACTATCTCTTCTCATGGTTCTGCATATTTGTAAAATTTCATAAGCATTTCGTTGAAATTTTTTGAAATGATAAATTAACTATAAATGCAAAGGAAGGCATATTACATTTATGATGTCAAATTTATTCAAAGAAAATAATATTTCAGTACGGTAGTCAAATCTAATCAAAGAATATTAGAAAACCCTTTTTCCCACGTAAGGGAGCAGTAATTCCATATGGGTTGTGCAAGGAATGGATGTAGTTGAATACATTGGTATAGTGATAATATTTTATTTCCAAAAAAAGTAAAAGAGTAATATAATTTAGAACAACTAAAGTCTATCAAATTTGGTACTGAAGTAAATTAGAAAACAATGTACCTGTAGTTGGTGAAATGCACTTTAACTATTTGTGGAGTTTGAGATAGACATTAATGTCCATTGACGCTCTTCTTTTTTCCTACATGCAACATATGGGTATTGTTGCATGTGTGCATATCGTTGGAATGTGAATACTGGGTGAATGCAAATACTTTGTAGATTAGGCACTTGTGAGATAGCAGTGAATGTAAGGCCTTGTCTATCAATGTTCCCAATGTCGATTGTGGCCCTTGGAAGTGTTAATCCTTGTGACTTGTGTATTGTCAATGCCCAAGCCATTTTAAGTGGAATTTTGCAGCGAAGTCCACGACTGGGTGGGGTTGTGGGGACATTGTGTGGATTGTTATGGTCCCATGGTGGGCCAATGTAATGTTTGAAGTGAACAACAACAAACAAGGGTAGTTGGGGTGGTTTTTCACCTTCATTGTATACAATTTCTTTTACCTGACCAAGTGCACCATTCACGAGCCCTGTTTGAACCCAAATATTAGAACATAAAATGACCTCTTGGCCAATTGACAACAAAATATGAGCTTGGAGTTGCTCTTCATTTGGATTTGTGCTTGTTGATCCCTTGAGTTGCTCTGCAGTGGAAAGGGAAACAGGTGTAGCCAAAGACAACAACATACATTTATTATGTAGTAAAACCATTTCATTTGTTGCAAAAAGGTGTATTGTAGAGAAAAAAAAAGAGTTTTCTACAGTGTTGAGTGATGATCTCGAGTGAGACATTAGAATTTCCCAGCCTTCTTTTATAGGCTTTGCATTGTGTAGATTTGAGAGAAGTGCACGAAAAGAAATTTGGGAAGGAGAATCACCCATTTGTCAAAATAATCTGGTCAGAGTTACCACTGTCATGAAGCTGTGCCATAGTGTGCCACCATATGAAGAAGAAGCATACATGGGGATATCTTTAACTGGTGGTAGTTGTCCCAAGTCACCAAAGAGAATAATTGAGCACCTCCAAAGGGAAGATGGTTGTGGGATGGGAATTCTTGCCTTAGGCGCATGTCAATATGCTCAAGTAACTTTGGCCCTACAAAGCTCATTTCATCTACTAAAATGTACCTTATAAAGTGCATGCTTTCTTGGAAGGCTGCAAGTGTTTGGCCATGTAGGGGGACCATTTCTTTTATTGGAATTCGAAGGGTAGAATGAATTGTTGATTCTTGAATGTTGAATGTAGCAACACCTATAGGGGCAAGAAGTAGTAAAGGTGACTCATGAGTTGGAGCAGAGCCGCTGAGGGCAGACCTTATCTTTTTTATGAGGTGTGATTTGTCAGTTCTTGTTGTTCCTTGAACAATGAGCTTTAGTGGTGGTTGTAATGGAATTGACGCTAGATGAGACAAAATTATATCAAATGCTTTTTCTTGTTGAGTAGAGAAAGTAGTAATGTTGTCTTCATGGAGATCACGATGCCTTTCAAACCTTGGTTGATTGTAGTCTACGAAAGCAATTGCAAGATGCAATTATTGTTGGGTGAAGCCAGTATGTTTCCAATTGTGGTGCATGTCAATGTCACGCCGACCAAGCATGTCGAGTGCATCAATATATATAGGAAGGTTTGGGTGTAAACTTGAGAGAACTTTCCATTCTTCATGGTTTTGTTCTTGCAAGACATGCTCAATGCTTGATTTACTGCTAGCATCTGATTCTACAACTACATTTGGATTTTTGCGGTGGACGTGCCATGGCTTGTATTTTGAAGAGAACCTTTCCCATTGCGATATAATTTGATGTTCAGAGGACCCAAAGTCAATGTCAATGTTTTGGAATGGGTGGTATAGAATTAGTTCACTCCAACAAAATTCATAAAAGCTTTTGTCGACTCTTGAAGGGATGCTTGTGAACCTAGGTGAGACGCGAACAATTGCTTGTTGGGACCACTATTTCCATTGTTCATTTTTTTAAGATGCTTTAAATGTCCACTTTTGGGTAAGTTCAATGAGAGGCATTTCCTCTAATTGAATGGGGTGAGCCATGTAGGTATCAATGTATGTAGGTGAAGTGGTAACTGATGTGGATGAGATTGAGATACGTTGAAATTTGTGTTGGTTAACATTTAAAGACACAAATGTCCTGCTGGATATGGATAGGGGTAATTTGAGTAAGAGGTGGAAAGTTTCTTGGGCACTAATATCATGATCAACAAGGCTGTTGGTAAGCATTTTTCAAAAGGCTATTGGGGCAGGCATTTTTGATTCAAAAGTGGTTGAGATGCAAGATAACATTGCATGATATGTTTTAGACTTTTGTTCAACTTTTGCTGCATATTTTGCAATATATTTTAGGACATCATCAATTGATAGTATAGGTTGGAAATCTACATTGGCCCTCCATATAGAAATTATAGATGGGTTGTGCAGGTTCAATCGATCATCATTGCAAGTAGGTGTGTGCTTAGGGTGGCTAGTCTCCTCATTTGAAAGACTTGACTTGTCTTGCATTGACCATGGTGCTTTATAGCGACACAAAGTGGTTGGACCTTTTTTCCTAAGGCATGTTAGAAAAGTACACTTTGTGTGTCACTCGACATGATTGACCAATTCACAATAGTCACTTGAAGGGTCACATGACAAGATGGTTGATGTATCCAACAAACAAGGATCATCTAGAACAAAGCGATGAAATGTTTGGTTTCTCAAATGGAGGGGATGTGGGTTCCAGGCAGACACATATTTATCTATGAAGTCAAGTGCACTTTGTACAGATTAAAGGCTATTCCATTGTAATCTACTAATATTAGGTGCTTGGTGGAGCCATAGAAAACCATGGATGTGTGCAGATCCTATGTGTTGCCATTCATATCTATGAACAAATGATATTTTGCAAAGTTAAAAGATAAGAGTGTATTGTTAAAAAGATGGATACTTTCTAGTAAATAATCATCAATGTATTGTAGCATAAGAGAAAATAAATTTATTACCTATACCAATATTTAGTTACGCCAAGAAGATTTTCCAAGACCTCTTCTCGAAATGCAGTAAACCTGTGGTGCATGTATAATGCGGTAAGGTGTGGATTTTTAACAATGTTTTGGATCCTCCATCTAGAAGCCATAGAAGGATTTGTAGGAGGCTTGGTAGGCATGATGGCAT